>LUCH01002220.1:56275-104118 GCA_013368495.1 Paragonimus heterotremus | reverse complement strand
GTCGGCGAGGACATAGTAAGAAACTTTTAAGCTTTCTCCTCGGCCCTTTCTTAGGCAACAGTTCTTTTCTCACAGGGTTATTAACCTTTGGAACAGTCTTGCTCCTGAGGTCGTTAGCTCCGATTCTGGCTAACGTTTTAAAACGGCACTTGACTCTCATTTTCAAAATTGTTTATCATGTGAGCAATCTGATTCTGGTATTTAATATAATCTCCCAGAGAGGCGCTACATCCTGTTTTCAATGACTATCTTTCAGATAAACATACGCCCGCCCGACGCTGAGCAAGAAAAACCGACTGGATCCGGGACCCTTGGGCCTCTGACTCGAACCCGTGTATCAATCGCTGGATCGCTGAAAATGTTAGCGGAACGTTTAAATGTTGTGCGCAACGGTTTTGTTCACATTGTGCGGTTAATTTGTTGTACCGTTCTTTTTTCGTAGTCGTTAAAACAAAATTACGTTAATTAACATGTTCAACCCTGAAACAACGTTTCTCGCCCTATTTTCCTCTCTCGCCTGCCGTATGCAAAGGTGCTTGCAAACTGCAATTAACCTTCATCTCTTATTTGACCCACTACTTTCTTCCCTGTGCGGCACCTTCAAGACATTTGGGTCAAGAGTAAGTCATATAGTATGATGGATAAGGATGAGGCCTACCCTAATTACATGGAACAGGTAGTTGCTAATCTGGTTGACCGTCCTCATTCATGGATAAAGCTGTTGTTGGGGATCGTGTTGATCGTCACGCCATTTTTGAAACAGGCGATTTTCACACTCTGCAAGCTACCACCTAATAAGTACCGATCAGCAATGCACCGTGAAATATACTGGGGCGTTTGTTAAATCGTGGTATGCGTAGACACATCTTGTGTGGTTAGCTTTATCCTTCTCTTCAGTGTTACTTCTTTCCCTGCCTGTTATTCATAACCAACACACTTATCCTTATGGATAGTTTGATAGGGCACGGAGATAGGACTAAGTTAAAACCACGTGGTTTTAACTTAGGTGCTATTTTCCTTACCGACCGTGTCTCATATGTTCCCCGTAGACACAAACTGAAATTATTAGCCATCCAAAGAGATCTCTTTGGAACCTCGAGGTTCCACTTTAGACTACTTCCTTTATCAATAACAACTTTAATGGTTAAGACCAGACCTAGTCGTTCATCATTGCTTAATTTCTGCGGGAGTTTCTCAGGGTTCTGGGCTTTGCTAGCTGCTATTTCTAATTTACGTCGACGACCTCTTGGATACTGTTTCTAGCAATACAAACCTCTACGCTGATTATTTTAAAATCCAACATGCTGATGACGTCTGTGCAATACAAATTGTTGTCGATCAAATTAAACAGTAAACGAACAGTTAACCTCCCGACAGTAATTGTGGGGACTCAGAAAATGATTTCATGACCCAGCGCCCTGAGCGCATTATACATTATGCAAAGCGATATGAAGAACTGTGTAAGTATATGGATGTCACCTAAATCTTACCCATCATCACAAGATGGCTACGAAAATGGGAGTCGATATTCGAGACGTAATGAAACAGATATCCTGCTGTACAGACAACGAACGTTTCAACAGTTTATTGAGTTTGATCTAAAATGGCTATTTGTATGTGTTGGTCAAGTCGTGTTTACTGATTTTAAGATATACTAGTCGTTGGGCGTGTTCAATGCACGCTTTAGCAAACTGGTCGCTGACCTACGCCTTTCCCTCAGTGCGACTCTACTTGACTTTCTTGATCCGTATCCACTTGTATTTAGATATCTAGGCGGATGACACTACTTTTCTTATAAGGCTATGGGATACTGGAGCGACCTACTGGACGCTATATTCCTCATCTGTTGCAGCAGGATGAAGTCATGAGTGATGTCATGAGGTAGGTCTTGAGTTCAGAAACTAGGCATCTTTGTGTCGAACTGAACGGAACTTTGATGGAATGCTAAAATACCAACGTTTGACTATCCCGTACTCTTGTTGCCATAATAATATCCTCACCACTTTTAGCCAGATTAACTCCAACAGCCCTTTTTGTTTGAAAATTCATCATGTTGGATTGAACCGTTTTGTTCGCCGCACCGTTCCGTTATTTCCTCTTGTCTAAGCTTAAATACACTAATGTATTTTGGAATGGTAACCCCCATTGCCTAAACTGAGCATGTGCCTCGCACGGTTGACTGTTAGTTGCCCAAACGTAAACTACGGCCTTTCGCTTGTTGTTTGTTCTATCCTTTATCCGAAGCTTACAGGCTATGGGTTTTCAGTCGTCGGTGTCTGAAAAATTAGCGACGTGTATTGGGAACATCGTGTCAACATTGACGAATTTCGCCAACTTGTCTCCAGGACGGATAAACTCTGTCAACCGTTAAACATATTTATCTTGTTTCAGGGGCGTCGTTGGCTTAGGTATTTCTTACAAATGCCAACTGACCGCGTGCTACATCGTGCCTTGTTTGCAAATGATAGATTAGAGCAGAAACAACAGCGTAGTGGCCAGTGTATGACCTGGGTTCGGAGTATGAGTTTACTCATACGTAAGCTGGCTTTATGTACATGTATATGTGTATGTGTATATGAAGCAAGCATCATCCATATCCCGAACCTGGGCCATGAAGACTTAAATAAATGACGGCAGTGAGGTAATTTGACAGAGACAATCAAATGCAGTGGAAATGGTCACGTCCAATCAGGGGGATGAGGAATTCAAGCAAGCCTCTGCATTCACTTACAAATTACAGTAAAAGTGGCCTTTACAGTCTATTGAATCGTTCAAAATGCCAGTTGGCTTCAATCAAGCTTGCCTGATTTGCTGTGAAAAATACCGGTTTGCTTTCGGCACGTGCCGAACATCGGGCAGCTGTGGACTTTTAATTTTCTGTAGACTACGGAATGTTTCTGCTACTTACGAAGTGTTTCGTTTGTGCAACTCGATGATAGCACAAAAGATAGTGTAGCTGCAAAAGGTCGAGGCTGCAGTTAGCAAAACAGTAGTTTTCAAATAATGTCTGCTGGATAATTGTTTTTCCCGTATCGATAAACGATATAGCGAAGAAAAGGTAAGAGCTCAATACTCCATCGTTATACTCCTTTACTTCCTTTTGTGATCACCATTGTAGGATCAAGCGAACCGAAGACGACCGGTTGAGGATAACGCAACGAGTAACCAAGGTGTATATTGTCGACCTGCGAGGTCAGCGCGAGAGCAAACGAATAACATGTCGAAATGACAACAGAACGAAACGACAAGCGAGCACGTAGCGGGGTCGTACGTTCAAGTGCACGGGGTACTTTTCGGTATCCATACTCGTTCAGACCGATGTTCAAGCATATACAAAGGTTGGGAACACAAAGAGTACAAATGGCAATCGTAGCTCTAACATAGTTAGCAATAAACGAATAGAGTCGCTACACCATCAAAGATGAAGGCAACTGAACATTAGCCATTGTTCATCTGAAACTGATGGTCTTGAAAGTAATTTCTTCAGTTCCTCGCAGCCTCTGGAAACACGCTAGCCTCCTTTTCAACAGTTTCGTGATTTCTTCCTGATGGCGATGACATCCTTGTGGTGGATGCTGGAAGCTAACCGTTTTGCCTGAGGGTCGTTGTAATTGCGATGCCTGTAGCCTCCGTTTTGACTGCTTGTGGGGTTTCGTGACCCGCTGTAGTAACCACAGCATTTCTCATCTCTGTGTTTAGGTTATCGAACGATTGTGTAAGATCATTGGACACAAAGAGTGTAACGTTGTATATAGGGGATGTATTTTTTCAGAGAAATGCACACTGCATAGAAAGTGGCACAAAAGTACTCTGACGTATTTCGAGCCATGGATGGTGTGAGCTGTTGTAGTGGTTCAAATTTTTCGAGATTTGGCTTGATTACTCAGTTTAAAAATCCATAGCCAAGTGGTTTGAATTCTTTCACGAATTAAACGCTCTTACTTCCACTGAACGTCGGAGTGTATTTATTAGCTACACTAGAGCTTTTGTGAGTGTTCCTTGGGGTGTTCATTTTTTGGGTCACAGATTCTGGCGTCGCCAACACAGATGGCTGTATTGGTGTGGCTTTCCGCTTATATTACGGAGTCAATTGTCTTCAGACAGTAAGCGACCCCGTTGATAGCACCGGAAGGAGTTTTGCAGGTTGGTTCCAAAGGCAGTATACGCTTTTTCTCGCTTCAAATGGAAACTCGATGGTGGGCAATTTAGCAATCCGGAATGATAAACACGTTATGCTGAGAGATGTCTTCCGCCACTTTATCGATTTTCGAAAATGGGCGGGCGTCAAGATGGGAGAACCAATTTAGGGGCTGCAGTCCACAATCATTCTCTTTTTATGTCGGTTGTTCGTGGTAACTATTACCTTGGTCCCCCAAAGATATATGGACAGCAGACTCCTCTATTCCTTCAAACGTCGTTCGATCTCAGCACGTGTAAAGCACTCATCCTCGACTGAACGACGTGTTGATGAGGTGACAGGTTTTTGACTCCAGATTTCCAAACAAAGCCTTTGGCTTCATGTAGGTAGTCACAAAATGACAGGTTGGTCGTCCTCGAATGATACCTCTACCCTCCTATGTAGCCGGAGGAAATCCTGACCCAGCACTGCGTCTACACCTAGATTTTCCGATATGAACATTCTCATCACCATGATCTTCATCATGACCGTGATCATCATCCAGCTTGGGTGACGGACCCGATCTACAGTGACACCTGTTCGTGAACGATTTCATTCGTCTCCGTTAGGTCATCGCCTGTCCACCTCGCACCTTGCGCCAATCGGCCGCAGCGTCAGCAAACAGTGCTCGATATGGCAAACAATTAGCTGGCATTCTTAGTACACGACCTAACCATCTAAGTCTGTGCAAATGTAGTGACTGAACAAAAGAACTCGTTTGACAATCAGTACCAAACACCCGCTTTTTACCTTCTTGTTGCTTACTCGCTGGTGCCACCCGATACGAGCGATTGAACTCAGATATCGGTTGTTAACTATCTGAAGATGGTTCACGTGTTCTAACCTGAGCGGCCAGGTTTCGCTGCCGTAAAGTAATACAGCCCTCACTGTTGTCTGATATACGCGACCCCTAAGTTTAAGAGGAATACATATCTGTCGCCATAGGTGTCTCAGATTAGCGAATACCGCTCTAGCCTTGAAAGTACGCGCCTCTATTTCATTCCCTACACCTCCGCCACCGCCGCCGCCGCTGATGCAGCTTCCCAGGTGTGCAAATTTGTCCTTATCTAACATTAAATCTACGTAATCACAGTAACCTTGCAGAAGCATTTTGTATTTTGAGACTGCAAAACGAAGTACTTAGCAGAATGCGAAATAGCGTTTAACGTTGTTTGTGCCGCATGAAGGTTGTCATACAGCAACACCTTGTCGTCAGCATAATCAAGATCAGTCAGTCTTTCACCAGGTGAGAGGTCTACACCGGCATCACTCGAGTGCTGCAGACAGTCCTCCATTATTTCGTCCATGACGAAATTGAAAAAGAATGGTGAAAGCGGACGGCCTTGACGTACGCCGCTCATGGTGTTGAAACTGTCAGACAGCTCATCGCAAACTCTAACCTGAGCTGAAGTTTGGGAGTAAAGCGCCGATGGTATGTTCACATACTTGGTCGGCACACCCCCGCGTTTAAGTGACTCTAAAAGTGTAGATCGATCCACCGAGTCGAACGCACCTTTATAGTCGAGAAATATGGCAATTGTTAGCCGGCGGTATGCATGACGCTGCTCCAAAATTTGACGAAGAGTAAAAATATGATCTGTATCTCCCCGACCAGAACGAAACCTTGCCTGTTCTTATCTAATGTTTACCTCCCGAACTGCAGTGAATCGACGACGTATAATGGATGCCAGAACCGTAGAAATGATTGGGGTCAAATCAATTCCTCTATGGTTTTCGCAAGAGCTCCTGATACCTTTCTTGAATATAAGAACTATTATCGCGTGACCCTAGCACGTAGGGATGGTCTCTGTCATCCATACAAGTTGAAACAGCTGAGTTAAGGCCTCTACTAACACCTTTCTATCCTCTTTGAAAAGTGGCGGCATGATATCATCTGGACCAGCAGCCTTATTACGATTGAGAGCCGAGATGCAATTGCGTACCTCTGTCTCAGTGGGTGGTTCTAAATCTACCGATGAGGGCAGCGGGTGGATGGCAGTGTACCTGAACTGGTACGTTTTTCGGAAAAAGATGCCAACCTTCCTGCAACCCTCAACCTGGAGGACCAGGAGACTGGTTTTTCAGACCTCTACCTATTGTCTGCCTGGTATGAGTGACTGTTGGTGTGGTGACCACACTGTCCAGTTTAGCCCAGTAGGTCATCGAGATGCGCAAGCCGTCACACCACGTCAAGGTCCAGTCTCGTTGAAAATTTTCAGTGAAGGATGGACGGAGTTTTTGTGCTTGATAGTTCGATAACGGTGCTACCAGATAAGGAGGTGATGCCGTTGTAATTATTTTTTGAATAGAAAATTTTCCATTTCGTAGAATAACGGACCGCAAAATGTATTTTTTAGTACTCTCATTGCTCACCACAGCCTGCAAAGGTACTGTGTTAACGTAGATTACAGCGACGGCGCGGCTGACCGCGGCTATAGCAGATAGCACAGGTAGGAGGACAGCGTCCCTCGAAGTCTTACAATCCACTTAGCTTGACGCAGAGTTCACTTGTCGTCGTCGTTCGGAAAACCATACACGTCGGGCAAACCCTGTCTTGGGTGATACCACAGTAACCTCCTGAGTAACAACGGAGTGGTTGCCCTGACAGTTGAAGACAGGGCTGACGCACCCTAAGTAATCGATCGATCGTGGTCTGCAAGCCTGGGCAAGTGAAGTTCGGAGTAGAAGACGAACCATTGCAATTCCACACTGGCTTTAGTTGACCTAGGTGTGGTTCAAATGAAAGAAAACCGCCTCATTGTAGTGGTATAGGAATCTGCTGGCTACCTTACTAGCAGGATAGTACGACTGGGGACAGACTAGCCGCGGTCGATCGTATTCCATCACTATGGCTGATCGAGATGGTGTTGAACAATTGAAGTTGTTGACTACCTGTGAAAACGTGTCGACCAGTAACTTTTAATGAACCAGCCAAACGAACCACGGCGGGAGCCAATTGTTAAATGTTTCTTTTCACTAACGTTTTCTGAGAGGTGTCTGCTGAAGCAGTAAACCATCCAACCGTTGTAATTAGTTTCAGCGCTTCGCGTATCGTTCCATTTATTACCAGTTCTGTGAGAGTTTTCATGAGTCACCCTACACTTCCAACACACGTACAGATCATCACCGTTCTAGTTAACACTAAACGCCATCCGAAGAACGCATAATTCTTTAGTCTTTCTATTGCACTAACCTATGAACTCAAGCCCATATCATATTTAGTCCAACATATTATGTATTCACACGCTCGACATGAATAAAGTTCCTGTTGTTCCTGTCGGTGCAGGTCACCCACGTGATCACTTCTCGGTTGGTCCCATCTTATGGTCTTCATCCATTCATTCACTCCATCCTTCACTAAATACGGACCAGGTCGGCACTGATATACGAAAAAAAGGTACCTTCCAAGGCAAAGTTTCGGTAGCTTTGTTGTTCGCCTTTTTCTCCAACTGTACGTATGGTTTAAGTATTCCATGACTTTTGAGCCTTTAACCGACAGAGTTGGATGTGACAACTTGGTGCATTCCAATATTTTATAGGAAATTTGTGCTGGATAATCGACCTAGCCACCGGCTGTAGTTAATTTAGGCTTTTCCCGCATTATTCTCTTTGGTGGCATATGCTACGAAGGTTCTTGTGCTACACCGCGCACTTAACACCTGCAACACAGGATGTGGCTGTCTAGTGTCGCAGAAGCTACTCATGTAAACTCATATGATAATAAACCCGGTTACAAATACTGTTTCCTCGGATATTTAGTGTTTAGAGGTTGAGCGTGAAATGATGTCGTAGTCAAACTTCTCTCGTACGGCTCAAATACATCAAGGATTTTGTGCTTGCATAAGATTAACTCCGACAAATCACCGGTGTTTGAGACAGTGCACTCTGTATTCTGATACGGGTTTGCAGCTATGATTAACAATCGTGTCGTCAGCGTTTGCGACCTACGAGTGTCTGTATAGTTGTCGCGTTACTCTCGACTATTTTGACTGACTTCGCTATACTCCGCGTTGTACCGGTGCCACTGAGTCATGAATCCGAACAACAGTTACCATGCGATTCATGACGTCTAACTGGTCGACATATCAAACAGTGCATCTATACTGTTTCAGCGTGTGTTGGTATTAGTTAGAAGTAGACGACAAACTGCGGTGTTCTTTTGCGCCCACCCACTGGGTTGGTTCATTTCCTCCGACCGAGTAGCAGGCGAGTGTTGTCAGCAATGCAAGATGCAGCCATCTTATTTCAGTACCGGTGAACAGGATGTGCTTCCTATCATTGGGATGGTTCGAGTTTCGTCTGGTCAAGTAGCCTAGGAAGCTTGAAGACATAGCTTCACAAGACTTCAAATGGGTTGTTTTTCTTTGCGAGAAGCTTATTAGTATCGCGCCATTTGTGCAAACTAATACTTCACTGACTTGATCGGTACAATGCAAGTCAGATGATGAAAGCTGTAATACTTGATCGGATGGTTAGAAAACAGAAACACGCATGAGACACCATGGGGCGCCATACATAGAAGTTATGAGGCCCACGAACGAGGCACGACGTTTAGTATGAAAGACAAAGGCTTAAAGCGGGCAACTTAAAGGTTAGCGGCAGCGGAGAGTATTGTCACAAATCCAATCAATAAAATCATTTACCATACCTGCTTTTATTTCCAGCTTTGTCTGATGGGAAATCGTTGCTCGCCTTGTTGTCGGAAAACTCACAAATCTTTCCGTGAGAACGATTTGACTTCAAACTATGGCGCAGCTACAAATCATCTTGTCAACAAACCGCCTGGCAGCTACAGACCATCATATCCGAAGGATATGCTTGTTGATGGCTATGCACATCTGACTGGTGGCGGCGATCCTGTTTCCATAAATGGTGAACTTCGGAACTACCAGTTGGCTGACGCTCATTTGAAACGTGTTGAAGCCGCCGCTTTGGCATCCGTCAATCCTTCCGGTGAGGCACGCACAAACCGGTATAAAATGATGATGATGATGAACCAGCCGCCTCAGGGAAATTATGTTGTGGCTCAGGAACCGTCAGAATACATGAGATCTTCGATGTATGCACCATCGAGTAGTGCAAATTTACAACATATATCTGAACGGGAACCCGATGGTGAGTCGCGGTGACTGAGACTCTACAAATTCTCTATGTGATCCTCTTACTCTGGTTGGTTATGTAAGTGTTTCAGTAATTCCCTTCTTAAGCATTATTGCCATCCGCGGAAGGTATATGCTTCAACTGAAGAGCCAAAAACATTTCTCCATGCTAACCACATGTAATAGTTGACAGATTTCAAGCAGCTCATTTAATTCCTGCACAGTTGTTTATAGTAACGGCTTACTTCAGTTATTACGTTTGTAATTGTTGGTCGTTTCGTTTGCCTTCCTACTGTAATCTTGCCAATCTCTCATGTTGATGAGCTGTCCATGACGATCACATGATACATTCGTTATCTTTCCCCATATATCATGTTGCAAAACTAAATCCGGTTATCCGTCGGAAAGCCTGGACTGTCTACACGAAAATTGCATGCTTGCCCATAGTCTCTACCGAGTTCTCTTCTTTAAATAAGTTGTTCACGTAAGCAACACTACAGTATCAATACGTACTTACATGAACCGCAGTATACTCAGTATAATCCGTGTACTGACTGAACGTCTATCGAACTACATGTCTCGCGATCCAAGCCAACATTATGTGCCATTCGTTGCGGCTGATGGTGATTGGCGATGATCTGGTCATGCTTTGTGAGGGTTTTACTTAATTCATTAATTAGTCAGGAGCAGGTACAGTGCGATTACACCTCCTACTCTTGGGAACGTCAGTTTGTCTTACTGTCTTCCCGTGTATGTTCACTGATTTTGCCCGTACTTTGACTGAATCTGTTTGGCTTTTCAATCTATCGCCCTGCTTGTAATTGTCTATAATAACAGTAGTTCGAAGCATAATAATTATGGTTCCAAGCTACAGTTACATGTGTGCGCTGTTTGGAAGGAGCCACTTCTGGTCACTGGTGTGAACTTTGGTGAAACTGTCCTGTAGTCAGAAACATCTTAAATCGGTATACAGTGTTATCCTGGAATGAAAATTTTTCCAGTGAACCAAAATGTGTCTTGGGTTAGTGTGTTTCTTCATAGACATGGAAGATTTTCATTCTCATATAACCCAATCTATGTAAATGTGGCCCTATAAGTGAGACAAATATACTGTGTTAGGATCGTTAAAATGAGCTTGTCCTCGTGATTACTACTCTTGTCTCACCAAGATTTCTCATAGTATCTTAAATTTCCATAGACTTTATTGTAGCCTGTTAACATGCGGATCTGGATGCTGTTACACTGTCTAGGTCTAGATAAACTTCAGGCAACGACGATTCGGACTGAGGAGCTCTCGATTCACCCTTCTTAGGGGGTCGTCGCCTAAATCACTCACGCGTCCTGGCGTTTATTTGATGAGGGATGGTTTGGCGTGGATTTCACCAGCGCAGACCTGTGAGCACATGCCTCGCATAGGGACCAGTGTACCGTTTGTCTTACAACAACAGCAGCACCCTGAATCATGTACATTGTTCTGGTTAGCTGAATACCTCATGATAGGTTTCTACTTTAGGTGTAGATCAAATGTTTGCTCCTCAGAACGGTGTGTAAAGACTTCTGTTGAACATCTTCACTTACTTCAGTGATCTTCCTTTCTGTCTGTGCTTAATCAAGATGGGTTGATTCGACAAGACTGACATTGTGTTTCTTCTCCGGGGGATTGATCCTATTTCAACTCCTGAAGACTATTTCGCATACAGTCCTAAGTGGCTTGTCACTTCACTGTGTGTACCCGAGGCGTAACTTTTTCTTGCATCGTGTGTGCCTCTTAAACGAGAATATTTCTTCGTGGGAAGAATTGTTATTGCTTACATTTACCGCCTTTTATTATGAATTGACTTTTGGTTTGCCTTGCACTTTTTTGTCTGTTAGTTCCTATTTTTGCATTTCAACCAATTAAAACTAACTTTATCATCTTGCTAACAATTAACATTCGTTTAGTTAATTGACTATTGTGCGACCAATCAAATCGTTTCTGTGAGTGCGCTCTCGGATGTGGCTGAATGCTGCATTTATGCAATGATATCTCGACCTCGGTATTGTTGTCATTTCCCCCGAATTCTCATAATCACTTTTCGTCTTGCTTTTTCCATTTCGCCTGTGTGTGCCGTTCAGTACGAGGTTTCAGGTTGTTGATTTTTCTGCTCACACCGCGTGTTTGTCCATTTCATTCTATTTTTAACTTTTTTCCTGGTGAATTAATATTTTTGTGAATCACCAGTGTTCACGAAGATCCGTAGACCATCTCTCCTCAGTATCGAGCCTCTGTGTGTCTGTGTTTTCTTTGAGTCCATTGACTGTGAGCGACTCACAGCCGTTTGTCTCACAAACCTGCGTAGCTATTCGACTTTTTCAGAATTTCAGCTTGTCATTTGTTTATCTTGATAGAGTTTATCAGGTGCTTCGCCCCCATTATGATCCATACTAACACTTGTGATCAACGAAATTGCAGTAGTTGTTACTAGTACACACACATTGTTCACTTTTTGCGATGGCTGCCGCTAATTTGTCTGATGAAAAGTATTATGAAGCATACGCGAATTATTACGCACGGTTGTTTTATCGCTGTCACTGGATTTATCGTCATCAATTGAGTTGGTTTTATTACTGTCTTACTGTGTAACTTCTTCAACATATTTCTAATCTGTGAAAAACGTGACGTTTAATTGCCTGGGCTGCATTTAAGTAACAGACTTGCAATACGCTTCTAAAATTGTCATGATATGTTCGCGTTACCTGTAATTGTTTGTGCCACTTTCTGGCCATGTGATTTTGTTCCGTTCTTGACTTGTTCATTCCACTCCCCTGATAGATACGGAAACAGATCCTTCTTTGAATCCTATTAAGGAAACACTTTTCATGCAACGATCTATACGGGATGTCGAGGCCAGTAAGTATCTTTCTATTATTGTAGTTCGATACGTGCATATGATGGTATAATGTTCGTTCGTTTGTACGAACACTAGGAGACTGATCGTTTCTACCAATCGCATGTCAAGTTTATACTCAATTAAGAAATTTTGGTATTTTGAATCACTAGTAAACAATTGCAGCACGCCTTATAGTTAGCTTTTCCTCCGCGTACTTTCACCCTGAGTAGTTCAAGATACCTCATTGCTGGCTGTATCAACCATCGATTCCGTGGTTATCAACTCCAACTACAGCGCCGTTTGTCGCATTTGTTTGTGTCAGGGTTTGAACAGCTGGACGGTATACAGTCCTTCGCATATGTCCTATTGTGTCGCGTGATAATCAAATCTTCCTGCTGTGTAAGTCGGTTGCTTAGTCTTATTCTTACATTGAAAGCCCTTCTTGTTCGTCCTATCAGGAAATGTCTTCTTCTCGATCTTCTCGATTTACGATGTGTACCTCCAGTGAGGTCTGAAGTATTTTTGAATGCAGGTTACGTGAAAAACTGTTATCTCGAAGTGCTTCTAATAATTCGCACAGATCGCAGCACTCAGCCGATCATATCACCTGTCGTAACGTTTGCCAGTTCTGTTCACACCGTACTACTCACCTCTGATTGTGGAAACCATCACGTGTGTTTGTGTGTCCTTCACCAGCGTTAGCTCTGTGTTCTGTACACTTGGCCAGACAATTAAACGAAAGCTGACCATTTGCTTTTAGCTCGTAATATTAGACAGGATTACTTTGTGACTTTACGAGCAGTGTTCTGTGTGCGATACACAACGAAGCTTGAACTTGACTTGGTTTGGCCTCGCTTGTTTGACGATTCGTGCAAACCATAACATTACCTTTCTTTACGGTCAGCTCATACATATCGATACGGAAGCGTTAGCTTTCAACGAGGGTAGTAGAAGTTTCCTGAGCACGTAAGCCAAATTTGTCTGTTCATTTCGATACATTTCGGAACTTACACTATGCTAGGTGGATGAGTTCGCTTGTGATTGAGATTCCTACAAAAGTGCCTCAAAGTGTAGACGGAGTTCTCAGCCGTAACACTTAATCAATTACCTATAGCTGACAATAACCAATAAATTCTTGTTCTTGGAAAATGACAAATAACGAGGATTAAAACTTAATGGCTGAGTTGAATTAGTTTAAGGTGCTTAGGGACTCGGAACACGGACACAGTTGATTATAATTTTCTCCATACCCCATAGCGTTGCTATGCAACATTATTAGATTTCCATTGGACCTCAGCCAGAAGAACGCCCTACTAAGACCGTTTGACATCAAAGCTTTCGTGCTCATAGCTTAAGTTACCCCAGCCTAATTTATCACATGCAAACTGCGCACGACATAGTGGTCAAGCAATAACTTGGTCTCGAAATATGAGTATGCTCCACTGAGCAAAGTCGGTTTGTGTCGCCTACCTGGCTGGAGTCCTTGCGATCACCCAGATCGCTGGTCAGAAACGCTATCCGAGATGTCAGTCTGCAGCGGACGATCACATTCCTGTATTTATACCATTTTTAGTTCTGCTTAGTCTTCTTTTGTTTATTTGTTTATTTTATTAGGCCAGAAAGAAGACATATATTGCGATATGTTAAGATTTCATTTACTCTCGTCAGTCGTAAACGTAAAACATGCGAGTTATACACATCATACAGATAAAGACAGACAGGGATTAGACAAGCATACAAGCACACCAAGTATTATGTAATCACGACCATGGCAACCCGATAGGTTGCCTCAACCACTTTTGTGCACACTACCCCGGCTGGTAAGTTAGGATAAGCATCGCTTCACAAAAAGCTAATGGTTTCGGGTTTCGATTGCACAACGATATCTTGAATGAGTTTATTTTAGCCTTATTAGTAACCTTTCTTCTTGGATATCCTACGTCACTGTTGAGGTGAGCAGCGGCCCGAGCCACAATGTCTTCTGGCCAAGCGCATGGCTGTTATGGTGATGGTGAGCACGATATAGCAAACTATGGGTCTTTACATGTGAGACACATTCAGTCCAAAAGTGTCTATAAAATAAGTTTAATACGATCTATGTTTGGCTTGGTCTGATTTCCACTGGAGCCTGTCAACCAACTTTGGCATTGCCCATGAAGCGTTTTTTGCCAATCGTGGCTAATGCTTCGAAGATGTCTGTAGTCGAATACAGCTTTCGTGAACATTCTCCGCACATATTAACTAGGTTTTCGCAGCCACATATGAGAAGGCTGTTTGAACAGCCCCATTACACACTGGGTCTTTCAGTGAGACGCTAATATCATACCGATGCCACCGATGGTATTAGCTCACAAGCGTGGTAGTGGGTTTGCTGCTGCGGTGTGACTTATGTTGTGAGTCTCTTGTGAGTCAGTTAAAGTTAGATAGTCGAAACTTTCAGATTGCAGAAACATTCTTAGTCAGTCCCGGTTCGAATTTGCTGATTTTGTGTTTGTCAGCTGTCATGTTTACACTAATGAGTTGTCTAGTTTCCATTTCATGATCTAAACAGTGGTTATAAGTCATTAAGAAAAACGCTCACTATATCACACCTGCACTACTAGACAAAATAACATTAGTCCATAAAAGAAGGCGTTCTAGAACCAGATTAGATGAGTAGTTCAAAAGTTTTCATTTCCAGCAGTAATGTGCAGCCATAAAATAACAAAATAAAGTAAACCATTCAGGTGTTAGAGTGAAGAAAGTTGTCAAAAATTCATTCTGCTTGGCATGTATGCATTATGCTGTGCACTGCGTTCACACGCTGCGATTGGTTCTGACCCTGCAGTTTAGCATTTCAAAAAGTCATCTTTGTTTTTGTTAATATGCAGACTTGAGAACAAAAAATAATTTTACCATACTACACAGCGAAGTGCGGCCATGCATCTCGCTGATAACTTGTGATAAATGGTCCAATTCATGTCGACTGGTTCAACAGATCAGTGCTGTCTGTTAACTCCAGTCGATAACCCCGCGATTAGGACTTCTTAGACAGGTCGAAACCTCCGATTTCATTAAACCTGCTAGACGATATTTTAGATTACTGACAAGTAGTCCGGGATTTGGTTAATTTCCAGTTGAATATCACCGACAATTGATCACAGCTTTTGCATTCCCATAGACTTTCCAGTCGGCCTCTTTCGAAAAGAAACACTAGATTTGAGTTTCGCTCTCATCAGAGCTCGTCAGTAGTGCATATCCACGCCACTGCCGGGACTAAAACTCCGGCCACGCTGTTCATGAGGCAACCGTGTTTACCACTGTGCCATTGAACTCACATTAGGCACGACCGAATTATCATATATGAACACTCAACTACTTTCGCTTGTGAGTAATGATCAGGTTGCCCGATCGTCTCTAAATGGAGACACAGTTACTGTCTGTTAATTTCAATCGATAACTCCACAGGCTTAATGAGGTCGGAGATTTCAACCTGTCTAGGAAGTCCTAATCGCGGGGCTTGCTTAGTAATCTTGCGCATGGTAAGCAGTTTAGATCTACTGCAATACAGTTGGTTGCCTAATTAGCTAGTGGTATTTTTCTGTTGATGATGACGATGAGTTTTCTGTTATTTTCTGTTCCGGTTGTTTCATTCAGGTTTCCGAAAACGTCGGAGTATCTACGATAGAAACGTGAGTGAATGCATACTTTTTCATTGCAGTCTCGATGGTACTTTTCTGTTCTCTAGACCAGTGCGTTTTCCATTATTTTGTCGGTTATTTTACAGGAAGTATATAGCGCACCTTCGTATGCAGCAGAACTACAGCTACAACCACAGTAAACAGTTTTGCCCAGCTTCACCCCGCCAGTTTTGATTATACTTTTCAAGTCATGAGTGTTTGTGCATTACGTCATTGTCTGAACACCGTCTGATGACATTGCCACTACAGACTCTGGTCGTTTTCTACATATTGGACACATTCGGATATCAGTTGTATGTTGTCTGCAAGTCAAACGGCTCGTTTGTTGCTACCACCTATGCGAATTTCTTTTCAAATGATTAGTTGGACTGTGTAAAGTATACTTTGCAAACGTTGCTACCGTTAATGTATCAAGGTTCGGAGTTATTGCAAATCCTTCAGACTGGAAAGTTCGAGTGCCGAATTGTATATTGTGATCACTGCGGATTAGTTTTGGAACATACAGATCATCTGATGGATTCGTCCCCAGGTTCAATTTACGGGTTGTGTTATCCAGAGTTTTCCTCCTTGAAGGCTCAGCATACCTTAATTTTGATCATACCAAGTAGGAGCTAGTCGTTTGTTACCTATCACTACAGAATTTCCCTAATCTTCTACGACCGTATTTGCTTGCGACCCGGTGATCCAACATACCTGTACATTAGCTTTGGGAATAAAAAAGCGAAAATGTAATGTACTTACACATCGCGACAAACTTGTGGGGATAACCACATTAGTTTTTTTGTACACTGCCACTATTGATCAGCAAATCTAAAAATATTCTGTCATGCATATGTTGTACCCATTTATGTCGCCATTGTTTCGAAAATCGTCGTGACAAAATTATTGGGACAGTTCGAGTGTCCTACGCCTGTCTGTGGCTCCTGTAAGTCATGGACGTTTTGGTGGAGGCGAAACCACAACTACGAAAACAGTCACATGATGGTCTATAGTTGGTTTCTTTCTGTTAGTGTGTATACCGACGACTAACACCCACACAATGTGTGGCGTTGTAGGCCAACAGTAGTGCTCTTATCTCCATACTTCTGCAAAACAGTTTGATAAAGCTGAAAGAAAGAAAATTTGTGACGATCGTGCAGACGGACCGGCTGCTTTGACTTACCGCTGGTATGATCTTTAAAACGTTGAACGTGTGTTCTACAGTCGAGTTAACAACAAGCGATCGGTGCTGGCTTGTGATGTGGTTTTAGCAACTGGTTTGAGTGCACTAACAATTTTGGATGAAAATAAAATTTGACGACCACCTGTATCGCACCGTAGCGTGTTTTCCTGTACCATTCACAGACTAAAGTGAATGGAATTGTCATTTCTCAACATTGCAATACACCATTATACATGTGTTGTGCCACCTATGCTACGTGGTTTGGTTTTATCGATGTGAACTACATAAAAAAATGTGTAGTTCGCTTGTCATACAGATCAAATGAATGAATGATTTTCTGTGGAGCTAAAGTTTTGGAATGGCTAGGTTACAGTGTGAATCGCAACCCCTTCACCAATCTTTGAGACGAGCATACTGGGATACCAGGGTAATCAGTTCAACTGTTGGTAATCTGTTAACTGGTAGTTTCACGTTATTAGTGTAAGCGCAATTCATGCTGAGAATCACATTTATATTTTGGCACAGTTCTAATAGCTAGGATGCTTGAAAACCCTTCTGCTTCACAGTGATAAGTTCTGGAAAATGGTGCTGAGTCTGTTTAACCCCGCTTGTTAGGAATAGGCTAATCCTGTAGTTTAAAAGCCTGGACACAAAACGTGTCATTTTTTTGTTTGAATTCGATTTCCTCGCGGACCAGTTACCTTTTCTTGAAATCCGTCACTTTCATCTCTAAAATTGCGGATATCTTACTTTGAAGGCTAGCAGCTTCTGTTGTTATATGCCTAACCATCTGACATTGAAGATTCTTCATATGTTTCTGTTTCCATTCCAATGTGTGCCATTTCTGGCGTGTCCTGTAACGTTGCATTTAGTTCCTGGGCATTTTACATCTCGATCTTTCTGCACATATTCTTTTTAAAAAAGAGAATGTTCCCGTCTTTACCGATCCTGCGTATTATGATTAACTCAGCTAAGTATGCCACTGAAATGCTTGTTTCGGTAACCGTTTACCTTGAAACAATATGCCAAATCACGGTCACTAAGTAGAGTATGGTTCAGTTTTATTTCGAAAACCCAAGACTCACACTGACGTTCTCCAGTGAAATCCAACGAATTACCAAATGATATGATCCAATTTCTTCACGTATTTACTGAAATATTCTTGTGTATGCAGTAAATGCAACTGATTTTACTTTCAGCGCCTTGATATTTTCACGTCCCGCAACCTAGAGCTGAGAATCCTTGATCTACAGCTTTTTACTTTCTGTAATGCAGTCTACCGTGTGGTAAACTTGTGTTCTCAATGTATGCCAACAGCAGGAGGTTGATGGTGTTTGTGGGTTTTGACACGAGTAAAACACACCAGTTATTCTTCTGTGAAGTCCTGTTCACTCAACATCAAATCCGAAAGTACATTGTTAGGTTTCTTGATGTCAGTTTGATACGCCTTATCTTGTGTGTTTAATGCGGTCGTCTGAATAAGTGTTATTGGACTCGTTTATCACGCGTCACCGAGAGCGATTTGGCATATACCCCCCACATTGGGCCGGCGAGCTTTGGGGAAGTCAGGGTGCCGCAAACCACATGAATCACGCATACCGTTGTGGGGCGTTATGCACAAGACTGAATGGCTGACTCGGTCTGCTCTGGAAGTATCTGGGAGGACATCATCAACTGGTTTGCTCTCTCCCAGTATGTGTTTATAAATCCCGTCTAGCAACTACGTCAGTGGTTTGAAAATTCATGCTGCAACCGATGTGAAACAGCATCAGTCGATGTAGCCTCCAGAACGTTGAAGGCAATTATCAGAAATACAGACTACTTGTGACCAGTAGATGGGTGTTACGATGTAGACTTCCTGATTTTTGTGTTCACCAAACACTGCTTGATTAAGAAAGTGGTGTATTGAACGAGCTCGTTTAAATTGTTCATCGTCAGGCTAATTGCGTAACCCTTATATGAAACAGAGTTGTCGGGACGAAACTAACACAAACAAGTTGCAAGTTCGAGCGAGGTCAGACACATCACCGGCATACACGGAGACAACGTTTTGTTACGATTACGTCACAATTATGACGCACCTTGAACCAGAGCTATTTGATCGGTCATGGTGTGGATGGTTGGCTAGGTCAACTTCAATGTCTGAACAAAACGCTTTTGTGCGCACAAGGGTGGATTTTTGAACGTATGCTAATCGCTTCAGTTGTTATCAGAATTTGACATCTGACAGCTTTTGGGCGACCGCCGTTGACTCGGTAAGTCGGGCGAAAAGAGGAGTGGGAATTTTTTTTTTGCTGGCACAGTGCTCACTGAGTCCCAATCTTGGTCGCTACCGATATGTTTTTTCTCTCTGTTCTGTCCAACTCTCCAGATGTCGCGGAACCGTCAGCGGGCAGCTCGTCTGTTGCATCGTTCCAGTTCTTCCTCTACCATCCGCCTGGATGACTCGACCGTCAGTCGGCCGGATCCCAAGTCCACCGTTCGAGCTTTGGCTCATGCCGTTTATTTACAAATCAAGAATCGCGATCGTCGATGCTCAAACTCATCCTTACCCGACATTTTCGATGAACGACTCCATCCAGTACAAGTAGGTCATAGCACTGGACATTTACCACCACCAATTTCCACCTCGTCCATACAACTTTCTCGGTTCGACTGCTCGCTTTGTCATCTGGTTTCGTCCATCTCATTCCTAAATGTCAAACATTATTGCTAGTTCGGCATGATGCCAAGTGCCAACTGTGTAACAGGATGTTTTCTCTTGCTTTCCGTAGGCACACCCGCAGTTCGAGAGCAGTGGTCATTTTAGTGCTTATCACAGTTGGCTGCCGTTCACGTGTATGTGAACAGCTTTGAGCTGGTCTGGTAGTTGACCTTCTTTGTTCAATTCCAGCTGTGTTTGCATTCGTAATGGCAACCGAACGCGCAGTACTTTCCTCGTGTAGGGACAGTGGGTTATGAGACCCTCTATATGTAGTTGGCGTGTTAACTGCATTTCCTTTTGTCTTATGAAAATTTATTTATTCGAGTACGATCGAGCCGAACACATTTTTCAATGCCTACAACACTCGTTTTTAACTGGAATGGTTAGTAAGTAGTGTTTTGGAATCACGAATTAATTTCATGATCAGACAACTCTTGGTTCTTCCTAATCTTTCTATCTGTTGCCCGTAACTGCACCAACTGTTGCTTAAGTTATCTTTGGACTTTATACAACTTAGCGGTAACAATGATAGGTGGCAATCTGTTTGACCCCTTCAACATGTTAATATTCAGTTTGATCTACGTGATTGAAATGTGCACTTTTAGCGCTTTAGCTCCGTGTGTTGTTAACGGCCTCTGAAGGCAAGGTGCACCGTTAGGCAAATAAAGGTGCTACATTGTGAATCCATAATGAAACCGCTGAAACAATAGCATTATTAAAACAAGAAGGCGTTGTGGTTCGTATACTGCAAGTCATAATAAATGGTCGTTGTTAGTCGCTGCAGAATGTTAGGTAGCGTTGTTTTTTCGGTAGAGTTACCTCCTTTCGACCGTATGAATCTGAACGTTGATTGCAAACAACCAGCACAATCTAGATAGCGACTGTGTTAAATTAGAAAATACCCACGAAATACTGTTTTGTGTTTTTCAAAAAAATATTACCACAATGGAGATGGCATTAGCAACCCTTCATATTTACGGGTTGAAGCTTCTGCCTGTTTAGCTATCAGTTCCGTCGACATGTTTCTTGACTGGGTGTATGTATCTGTGATTGATGTGTAGCGTGTTTACACCTTGTTATTGTGATATGCTTGTGAAATTATTGACTGTATTGCTGCTGGGCTTTCAACGATGGAGATACTAACATGCTGTATACGTATTCCCACAGACCACCGATAAACGTTCTCAAACTTTTAATAAACTTGTAGGTGGCAACTCTTTTGCACTTTACCACAACTGGCTTGATGATTGGTTAATCTGCTGTTTGCTATGACTTTCCTAACAGTCACCAGAGATCCACTGTATAATTCCAACTTGTTACAGACCAAGCAGTTAGGGATTGCAGTTTGTGCCATGAAGGGTTGGTTGTCTGTTGTGATGAGTCGGGACAAGAAACAAACTGGTGGTGAAATCTCGTTTAAAGAATAAGCGCCTTAAGATGTTGTGGTCACTATTTTATGCTCTTTTATTCTTAATCAACTGACAATCCTCGTTAGTCTGTGCCCATACACACCAACGCGGTGCATCCAAGTTACTCATCATTGACATGGAATTTATTGTTGCCTATAAATCTATGTTAGCTGTTGACATCCCGTTAGTTGAATCAGCACCACGTTCCTTTTCACAATCAGTTTTAGTGATATCAATTACAAAGATCGGAAACCGTGGTGATCTGAATACATTCCAGTGTCCCGGAGGCCACGAGTATGTTGTGAGTCGTTGTTAACGACTATGCTTCAGGCAACGTTTAGTTTGTTTACTTATTGGCATCTTATAAGACTTTTCGCCGCAAGGGATAATGGGCAGCCGATAAACGTGCGTTTCGGTAACTGTTAGTTGTGGGGAACACGACAATCAAAATGCGCACAATAGTTGAAGTTCATAAGCGACATCTTATTCGGAAGATCTAATGTTATATCTTGTTGATCAAAGACAGTAGGGTTCGCATTGTCGAAAACATCAGACAAAAAAATTAAATATCAAGTTTTATCGACTTCTTTTTCCTACACGCACACCGGTTGAGTAGCAACTGTTTGACATACTACCGTGGTAGCATTACGATCGTGAGCACCAGCTTTCCTACAGAACTTAAAGAAGTTGTCAAATACGTATGACATAGTAAGTAAGAATTCGGTTGGTTAAATGAATTCACAATAAGGACGAGGTCGACCACAGTGCAATATCAGTCTGAGAGTGAGTTTCGAAAGAAATATATGTCATTGTAATTTGACGTTATCAGAAAAATTTTGCTTGTGCTGCTAAAGGCTTCAGCAAGTGTTTGCAGAGTTGCTGCCGATGAAAGTTTTTTCTGCTTGTAGTCGTAGGATTATCACCTTGGTCTACCAAATACGGAGTGCCATTTGACTTCTGGTTATTTTTGTTTTTTGTTAGCTTAACAACCCATTCTATTATTTGTGCCTTCGTGTCATCTCTTGCCGATCGGTTAGAATTCCAGTCTCGACCAATTGGTGCAAGGAACTATATCTTTTAAGCCGAAGTTGGTTACCTGTCAACTCCCATATTTCACCGATTTTTCTGTGTAATCAGCCAGCTCCACTTTTTTCATCCATTTTAATTTAAGTCTATGTCCTTTTTTCTTTCCCAGAACGAACCGGTTCCAGCGGACTACGGCTCGCAGGATCCCGATCACAAGGTGGTATATCGGTTCATTCGAACTCTTTTCCAGATGGCTCAGCTGTCGCCCGAATGTGCAATCGTGACCATGGTATGTGCTCATTCCACACTGTGCTTCAGAGCCATCTCACTGTTGGTTTTTGTCGAGTTGAACGAACTACATGCAGCTGTTGTCCACCAGTCACGAAACCTAACGTCAGTTCGTGACCTTCTTTGCGCTTGTCAGACTGAAGTATACAGTGGATCGAAAATGTGATTGACGTGAATGATAACCGATACACATAAATGCATATTCGAGTTAGCTTACTTGTGTTTCACACACACACCGTTTATTCGTTAAGGGTTTACTGTGAGTACGGCGCATTCGTCGTAGTACCACGCGGTCGTATCATCATTATCTATGTCGTCTACAGTTCTTTTGCAAACTGGGTGCTTGAGTTAACAGCCACCCACCCGCTGCTCGTTGGACTTTCAGACAGCTGCACAAATCACACTTTTCTAGACGATCTGGTTCAAGGCTGCCTCCTCCCGTGATCTAAGGTCGTTATTAAAACGCGACAGTCCTATTTGGAGAACATCTTGGTATCACAGCTTCTGATCTGCTTACTTGCTTTTAGTTACCCGTATGTCAACCACTTCGAGATCGCTTTCTTAGTTATCCTGCTCACGTGTCCTAGCCTACAAAGCTGATTTAACGTCATTATCGGCGCTGTCTCGTCGCTGTACGTTCGTGTTTGGTTCGCCGGCACCATATCCAAGGATGCACCTCAGACATCTTAGATGGAACGGCCCAGATGCCGCACATTTTTTTGGTACAGTGTCTTCCTGCAGTATGAAAAATATCATGATCCCACTGATAGGCCCGTATTATTCCCAACTTCAGGTTGTAGTTTTTTCAAACGTCCCTTGTAGAGTATCCAAATGTATTACCAACTTCAAATATGCGATCCGACAACTCGTGATTCATGAATCGGTTCGTGGACAGACTGTTACCCAGGTTGCAGAAACCTGAATAACCATCCTCATTAATGCGAGCTTTAAGTACGCTCACATCAAGAATAACCATGGTTATCGGTATCCTCCTCGGATTAGCTTGTCACAGTGACCGAAGCTCACAGACTTCCTCGCATATTATTCACCACAAGAGGCTTGCACTGCACTGATTGTGTTTCCACTCAGACACCAGATATCCTGAAGGAATGAGATCATTAGGCGCATGAGTAGTGATCCTTGTGATCCAGCCAGCCAGTGCTGGTTAGCTGGATGAAAGTAAAACCGTTAACTCTGAAATAATGGACTTCTTTGATAAGATCTGAGTTCGGGAGAACGATATTGAAAATGCAAGGCAAGATGTAGGTCGTATGAATGCATATTACTGTCTTCTGCATAAAGGAAGGAAGAAGAAAATTTAGAGTTGGGCAGGGAAACAAGCAAGTTATTCATTACACAGTACACTAACGAAGCTGAATAAGGGGGAAGGCAGAAAGTCACAGTGACGCAGGTTTCTGAGCAAGTGACATAACAAACGACGGTGGTTGTCGATTAGTTTGAACGAGAAATATATATCAGATATAAATTACATGAGCCTAACCTACTCCTCGTCTGTTAGCTGACGGCGTATTATGCGCACAGTGATGTCCTAACAAACCTAGACGACCAGCGCGTTTGCGACCGCATTCGTCGTAACGCCACATAGTCACATCATGACGACGTATGGCACCTTAGTTCCTTTGCTTACCGGGTGTTTCAGTTCAAGGCATTACAGTAGTCGCTCATCGACGCCGTCCGGATGGTACTCCACCAGACGGTCCTGTTCAAGGCTAAGTCCAGACTTGGATAACATCCTTGTATCTCGGTTTTTGATCAACAGGACTTCGTTTACCTGATTTCAGTTGTCCGTACAACAGTTGCTTTAGAATCCGGCTGTCACATATCCTACGGACATGACCAAACCAACGAAGCTGGTTGGGTATCAGCATGGCTTCGACCTCGTCTGGGTCCACTCGTCGCACTACCTCAATGTGTGATGCTAATTCCGACTACCGAATACCCAACGTGCGTCTTAGACGTTGTAAGTAGAAACGGCTCAGGTAGCGGACATTCCTCAGATACAATATCGAAGTTTCACTGCCGTTCAACAGTATAGACAGCACCATTGAGCGGTAGACAAAGAGCTTAGTGCTCGGCTTCAGGTTGTGGTTCTTCGATATACATTTTTTAAGACCTCCGATAGCAGCGCTAGCTTTTGCCATGCGAGGTGGTCCGCATACAGATCTGGGGACAAATTGCTACCCAAGTTGCGGAAGTCTGCGCAGCTGTCGACAACATCTCTATTGATGGGAATTTCCGGCGCAGATGCAGGAATAGCACCTTCGCACGGAGAAGGCCGAAGGGCAGAAAATGTCTTACCTTTATTGATATCCAATCCAAACTTGGATGCCGCGGTCGCGGAAGCCGTTGTCGCTCGCTGTAGTTCGTCTTCGTTGTGTGCGAACAGCACACTGGGGACAGAAGCATGCGGATCGTTGAAGAATGTAGCCGGGTTGAGGCGTCGAAATGTCGGATATTCGACGGGCATCGATCCATCCGGTACTTAACCTCAACGCCGTTGTTCGCCGAGTCCTGAAAAGCAACTGTTAGCATGGCTATCAAATATAAACTATGTAGGGCTGAGGTTAGGACACAACCCTGCTTCACGCCAGTGACAATGCCAAAATCATCAGAGGCCGATCCACACGATTGTACGTTCGTTTTCGTGCTAACATGCAAAATTTGTATCAACTTGACGAACTTACCAAGCACCGTCCACAACGCCTCGCGGCTCACGGAATCAAACGCCTTGGTAAAATCCTCGAAGAGGGCATACAAGTACTGGTTGCGTTCGTGGTACTTTTCCTGAATCTTTCGAGCAGCAAACACCAGGTCGATCGCACTACGACTCACCCGGATTCCACAATGTTCCTCGGGAACATTAGCTTCCAAAACGTTCACATTCAGCCGTTTCAGGAGGATCCTTGCAAGCATCTTGCCTGCACAGCTCAGCAGACTGATGCCCCGATAGCTGCCGGGGCATTGCTTACTATCCTTACCTTACGAGACGACTGCATAATGGAAAAGCTACAGGCGACGATGGATTGCCAGGTGAAATCTTGAAAAATGGTGGACTGACGCTGGAGCGCGTTTTGTTCCAGCTGGTTCACTCCATCTGGGAGCAGGATGAAATGTCACAATGTTTCGAGGATGTTCTGATAGCGGGTGGTTTGTTGGCGGCATCCGAAACGGATTAGCCTGTCACAGTGACCGGAGCCAAAGAACGCGTGCGCTTTAAACCATCATCCCAAGTGGCTTGCGCTGCACCACTTACGGTTCCATTCACACACCACGTATCCGGTGTAAACCCGAAGGAATAAGACCAGCAGGTGTGTGAATGGAGCCCTTATGTCCAGTCGGCCAATGCTGGTTAGCCAATGGAATGGCTAGCACGAAAAAGAAACCTTTATCTCTGAAAATAAACAGAGTGAGGCTGAAATGACAAGATCTAAACTGAGAAGAAAGATACGTAAAATGTAATACAGGAAACATTTCAGTAAACGAATGCACCTTACTGCATTCCAAAGAGGATAAGAGTGAAGAACAAAATTCAGATTTGGACTACGAGAAGATCAGGCAAACGATTAATCAATCAATACACCAACAAACCTCAAGAAGAGAATGGGTAGAAGACCGCAGACACTGAAGTTTCTGAAAAGTGAAGCGGATTAGTTACCAAACGACTATGGTCTTGGTCGACGCAATCATTAACAAAAATAGAGTGGTTATGCTGATATGGCCTACCTGTGCGGCCGTTGCAGATGATAGCGGATGACACACACACACACACATACAACACCGACCACAAACAACAATCAACTTGCAACAGCTATGCACTGATTCGAGAGCCACATACCTACAAAACTGACACACTCATATAGGACTAACATTGTTGTAGAGACCAACAAATTACACACTAAAACCAGACCAGGCAAAGAATACTTTCAAGTCGAACCAAAACACAGCACACTGGCACTACCGACAACGGGCGTAACTGCTTTTTGTCTGGCTGCTGCTCTTTGGCCTATCTGACGTGATTGAATCTGCAAGGATCGAAGTCCTAGTCAGTCTATCCCACCGGATCAAAACAACACACAGGTCTGGCTACCATACTTAGGTGGTAATATGCGCACACGCACTCACCAACGCACATGTTTCAGCGACATTGTGATACTGATAATTGTCCTTTTGTACGCATGGGGATGGTTTCTATTTGTTATTGGGTCTTCTCCAAATGTTTTGCTTCTCTTCGAATTACAGTTTTAATTTTTATTCTCAGTTCAACTGCCACGGTTGGAGGAGAACCTGTCATTTTTTTGTTTCACTTTAGCGAAACATTCGCCAACCCAATTTGAGGCGACCATGTCTCAAAGAATTATTTACATGCTTCCTCGTCTTATTCTTTCCGGTTTTCGACCGAATACGACTGTATGTAGAGAGCCTCAAGTTATGCACTGATGGCAACTTGTGTTGACTTATGTTCGTAGACGTTCATTAGCCTCAGTCATCCTCACAGGTGGATCTGCAGACAGTTGACGCTAACCATGTGGGCGCATGTACTGACAGAGAAGCAACATGACGTAACAGTGTGACAGGTAATTTTATTCCTGGCAGTTTCTTCTCTGACCAATACAGTAGCAGATTTTTCTTCGAAACGTGCCGTGAGACAAACCGCAGCATCCACAAACTGATCCTTATCGTGTGACACCAAAAGCAACACTAGAATTCAAATAATTGGCTTGGCTTGCACTAGATGTTAGCGGAATATTACGCCACACTGCCAGAACTTTTTCACGACTCCGGTGTTCAGAGCTGCACGTTAGCTAATTTCTTTCAGTCGCCCCAAGCAGCCTGGTTGTGCACAGTTCACGTGTGACTTTGTGTCGTACCACGGGAAATGCCGTTATAATCTGTCAGCTATAAACATGTGAATTTTCTGACACAGATCGCTCGTATTTTTTTCGGTATCAAGCACTTATGCACGCCTACAATTTTTTCACGCTAAGTTGAAGTGCTGCCATGGATTCAGCGTTGTTTTAAATTGTTTTTCGTGTTTCATGTTTGAACTATTTACCAATCCCCTTGGGTTACGCCACAGGTCTACCTCGAGCGTCTTTTAACGAGCGCCGAGACGGAACTAACTCCGGCCACATGGAAACGTTCGGTTCTGTGCGCAATTCTCCTAGCCAGTAAGGTATGGGACGATCAAGCCGTGTGGAATGTGGACTATTGTCAAATTCTCAAGGATCTTAATGTCAACGATGTGTAAGCTCCACTTTCAGTTGTTTTTTCGTTCACTACCCTTTCATCGTTGACGTCAATGGGGAGGTCTAGGTCTGTAGTGAATGTAAACTGTCACATTATGTTACGTGTTTTTTCTTCTGTTCGAAACCTCTGCCTAGGTTTGTTTTGTCTGTGTCTTCATTTGACGATTACCTGGAAGTAGTTATTATTTTACCGACACCGAACGTCCTGGGTCCGAAATCTGACAATGCTATGTACTGTTTTGCAGGTCATAATAGCTTTATCAAAGGTTGTTTTATCTATAACCCAGTGTGTCGCTCAGCTAGTGGATATTGAAATTGGGGCTTCTGGGTCAAATTAACCGCTTTCCGTAGCATGCGGCGTTTATTTGGGGCAACTGGTGTTCCAGTCACTCTGTAATCGATTGTCTCGCTTACCGCTGACTATACTTACTTTGTGTGAATGAATCTGTCAGAGATTATTTTGCACCATGCCAGTTGCGTACCACCCAAGTCAGTTCGCGAAGCTTGAGTTTTAGAAAATACCCTCAAATGGACTTAGGACTTATTTATTCGATGTGCTCTTCAATAGGTGTTAACTAGCAAAAACGCTGACGCATGCGTTTCACTCGGATTGACGAAGCTTCCGGACCGTATAGTACGGAGGGTCAAGCACACATTCACTCTGTCAACATTCATTGCACTTAGTTAACAACCTGACGTCTTCCAGTCATCATGGTTTCTGTTGGTTGATAAATGTGTATCGTATTTTCACCATCTTAATAAACACATCGTATGCTGTATTCATGATCTGAGGAGATGTAAACGACCCGTCAATGCAATAAGAACAAGATGGAGGTCGGCTCAGTTTAGTGGCGATATAATTCATGGGTTCAGTGTCAATCCCATACAGTTATGTGTGATTTGTCAATAGCCCATCATCGCGACATTCTATCACAACGTGTGTTCATAGGACATGATAGTTACTCGGTATTTTCATTGCAAATATTTGGATTTTTCTGTTTGTTGAACATCTGATACCCACGACGTCCGGATGCAGTTGAAGAGCACGGTTGTTTGTGTCATCGGTTGTTAGTTTTTTTTAACGTTTTACCACTCAAAATTTGCCTGTATTTCAGTTCATTCCGTGTCGTCTAACAATTTTTCTCTGTTCTCTTTGCCATTCACATCCCCTTTCCCGAGCGTCGTGTAGTAATGAATTGGAGCGCCAATTTTTAGAAATCATTCAGTTTAACATCAACGTACCCAGTTCCGTTTATGCCAAATACTACTTTGACATACGATCTCTGTGTGGTGCTTCCTGTTATCAGTTCCCTTTATCCATGGAACGTGCGCACAAGTTGGAGGTAAGTTTACATGAAGTAACTTTTTGTTACCACCTCGCTGCCGTTTTTTCCTCCTATCTTGTTGTTCTGCCTGACGAAGCGTGATAATTTGCATCTTTATGTCTGGCTTAATGCTTGAATACGTTTGACACACAACAGTCTTTTGGTTCTTGATGAAAAACCTTGCCTTTTCACCCTTTTCCCACACAAATGACACCTCAGTAACTTTCAGTCGTATGACAATTCGATTGGTTCTCTTGCTCTTTCCATCAGAAGTGATCTCTGAATAGCAAGCAAAACCTTTCTTTGTAGATGGTGACAGCTGTTGTATAACGGTATGACAAATGTGCGTATATGAAGCTAAATAGGTTGCCAGGTTTCTCACCTTGAATCCGAGATTGCTTATTTACCCGGCAAGTTCGTTGAACCCTCAGCCACCATCGGTACCGGCTTCGTGCATGATTCACAACTTATCGACGTAGTTGGTTGAGCGACTTTAGACATTCTGTGCCCTGGGACTTGTGGTGTTCTCAGCTGACTAATTGCAATTCAAACTTTTCACGTCACATCACACATGATGCGTGTTCTTGTGTTCGTACCCGTGAATTAAATACTGCCCGGTTAACGGAGCCTGGACAGGCATGTGTCGTGAGTGTACTGGTCCAACTTTGATAAACCAGCGTTTTAATCAACAACAACATCATCAATATAACAGCCATGAGCTCAACCAGAAGGTATTATGGTTTGGGCCGCAGCTCACCTCAACAATGACGTGAAATATCCTGGAAAGAAACATGGATGAGAAAGTTGGCACAAGTAAATATATAAGACTATACAGAATAACACGAAAGGATATGAATGCAGGTACGTCATTGACTGCAGTACATCGTAATCTTGTATATCGTTTCTAACCAGCGATTTAAGTGATAATGAGGACCGCAGTCAGGCGGACGACACCTACTGACTTGGCTCAGTAGAGCAGTCAGGTTCTTCACGTTTCGTGACCACGCTGTTGGTTGATCACCACGTGGTTCTATCTAACTGTTGGTGATCTCACTATGTAATGCGCGTTGCAGTAAACGACCGGCTGTGCAACGTGAGTCATGGGCCAACTGATCGCGCATCCCGGACGTTCCGGAATGCGCGTCGGCGGAGGACCGGAACGCTCACTCAGTCAATCCACTTAATTTGAGGTAATTGTTGGAGACAACAGAGCAATTCGGTTGACGTCTTATTTGCGAACAGGCCACATTTCCGAGCCCCAGAGCAAAATAAATCGTACACAAGCAGTATATGCCCTTCCTTTCAGCGACAACCGGATTTCTTTTGGATGTCACAGATGAAGTAGGCTGGCAAAAGCAACTCATGACTTTGCTCTCTCCGCTGATTTCTGATCAGCAATATTGCAAGCGGACGAGGTAGTACTACCTAAGTATGTGAAGCTTTCCATAGTCTCGAGCGAATTACCTGCAGTAAGGCAGGTTGGAGTGGGAATGCTCCAGTCTTGAAGCAGCATTTTGCACTTTGAAGGTACGAAAGGCATTCCGTAAACCCAGCCCAGTCACCCGCCTTATTCAGCATGGTCTGCATGTCTTCTGCAAAGGGTCGAAGTAAGAGAATGTCGTCCATGTACTCTAGATTGGCCAACCTAGCGCCAGGAAGAAGTTCGATACCAAGCTCACTGTCCAAATGTTGTTCATAACAAAATTGAACAAGAAAGGGAAAATCGGTCAGTCTTGGCGAATATCACTAGAAGTGATGAATGTCCGAGAAAATTTTCCTTAAACTCGCCATGCATGCAGAATGAATGTACAATGATCTCAGGAGATTCGCCTATATTCCTAAAACTTGCGAAGAAGGCAGTTCCAGAAATGGTAACGAAAAACCAAACTGAAAGTTACCTTAAATCTTAAAAGACTGTGACCATCGGCTGTCTATAAGAGTTCTGATGTTCCAAGTCCCTTCGCAAGGTAAAGATGTGATTAATGCACCCTCGACCGTATCGAAATCCTGTCTGTTCTATCTACACATATGTGACTTCCTTTGAACTTAGTAAACCGATGTAATATATGGTTTGTGGGTAACTGGAGTGCAATCGACACTAAACTGATCCCTATGTGATTGTCACATAGACTTCAGGCCCCATTTTTGTAAATGGGACTTACTGTTAGTAAGAGGCAATCACGAGGTACCTGTTCAGTTTCCCAAGTCATCTGGAGGAGTTTTGTCAGCCATGATATCAACCTGTTCCCATCATTATTGGAAGAGAGAAGGAGAGAGGGGATCTGGTCCAAGAGCCTTGTCACGCCTGAATCACCTAAGCTCCAGGGCCACTCATGTTTCCAACGGATGACAGTCTGGAACGCAATAACTGACCATTCGGATCCCGTCGTCTGGTTGAGGCCAGTTGAATTGTTCCTCAAAATGTTTAACCTAGCTGTCAAATCCGCATGATTGATTGATGATATGTCAACCATGTTGTTGACATGTGGTCTCTCATACACCGACTCGACGGCCAGTATAACCACAGATGTGGGAAAAAAGAATTCTGCTATTCCCAGATAAAACGGCTCTTCCCATCTCTTTCGATTGTTCGGCCAAGTAGTGCTCACGGTCTTTGCGCAAACTTTTAGTCAGCTTGCATTTAAGCTCTCGACGGTCATCGTCATATTTAGAACTAACTAGGATCGAGTGACTCTTGTTCATGAGGTTTATCAACGTGATTCTCGACGGAGTTGTGTTTGGTTGTAATTATTGCAGTTTAAATTGGTAGGGAGCATTATTCACACTTCATGTGTTCCTTTTTTTCAACTGCTGAATACGGTGCTATCTATCCGAACAGGTTTGTAAACTCTGTGTACCGATTCTTCGTGTCTACAGTAATTTATATGAAGATATATTAAAATAGAACAAAGTGCGGAATGTCTGCACCAAATGTAACGATAAAGTTTGAACATCTCGTCTGACTTCCTTTTAATGCATGAATTGAGAATGACGCTATATTACAGGTAGGTTGTAGTGCTCTGCGTTTCTATCACCTCGAACTGATAAAACATTTTCGGAGCAATTCTCAATTAGAAACACAAGGTTATTTTCTATCTCCGGGTTATACATTTTTCACCACTAGGAGTCTTCCTTTCACAAATATAAAACGTCCTCCGCCGGCTGCGAATTTAAATAAATCGCATAAGTGGAAGGTCGTACTACCAGTAGGCTTCATATACTTATATTATCTTTCATTTATGTACCCATGTAAAAGCAAAGTCTGCAATTCACCTAAAATATGTTTCTCCGCCAGGGCTATGTTAGGTTGACTATCGGATAGAAACTTTGTGTTATCTGAAAGGATGACATTCATTTTCTCCACATATTTCTGATTGTCCATCACAGCAGCTTCAGATCTTTTGTCAAGTTTTAAAACAATTACATCCCCGCAGCGTGCTAGTTCCTTGAGTACTTGATAGTGCTCATTACGGAGTGGACAGTTTTGTTGAATGGGAGTAGCAGAGGTTTGTCACTTTTACTGCTGTTATGTCTTTTGTTCGCGTTATCCAAAGTTTTCAGTACGTTAAGCCCTGGCAACGACCTCTGTACATGTATACTTGATTACCTTAGCATATCCAAGTTATCTGTATGGAATTTTTCGATCTTGTTAGAATTATAATTATTCGTGGACCGGTGGACAGCTTTGGGAACTTCCTGTCCTGCGGCAGTGCGATCGGTCGGCTCATTTTTTGTTCAGATTTCCTCTTACTGGCACAGTGCCCTTCGTTCTGTTGGATGGTGATAAGACGGGCGTGTTTGTTGCTTCGTATGTCGATCCGTGCTTATTCTCTTATTGATTTGGATCCACGTAGTTATAAATTACAGTCTAGGAAGTTTATCGTACCTTTTTCTCTCTCCAGCTCCATTGTATATCTAATTTTTTACTTCGGTGATGGTTTAAAAATCTTGGAAAAGCTTGTGTATGTTATGCATGATATACACATTTGTGTATCGTGACATACTTCATGGAGGGTTGGTGAAAGTGACCTGGGTTTATGCTTGTTACGTACTCACTTGACGTTACAAGGTAACTAGTTTGGCCTGTGTTAGAATCCGTCGTACTGTGATAACGGAAGGGCGGTTTTAACGAATTATGCTTTAGTCAGATTAAAATTTCACGTTCTTCCGAGCAGTCATTCTATAAGCATTGCTTGTAGTTTCACTTACTACCATTGTTACTCTTATCTCGTTTCTCTTGTTCTTCCATAATTTCCCTTAATGTTTGTCTGTCGTGGATGGTTCTTTGTTTGCGTGATTCGTTCAAATTGCCATATCGGTTCAGTTTCACCAATATCTCTGTTTCCTGTGTCTTTATCTTGTTCTACTCTAATTCATTGCAAATTATTCAATCTTCCTTGCACCTGTTGTTTGAAAACGTAATTTCAGATGTGTTGAGCCCCCCCTGAAACTTGCGGTTTGTTTCGATGTTTTCTGAAGTTGTTGATGTCTGCTTGTTACCTACCTCCATGATAGCAGAATCTAAGCAAGGTATATGTGATACACTCATTCTCTAGTATCTCCTTTTTTGAAACTGGCTACATTCTGGCTCCGAACCGGTGACATACTCGGTGGTCTTCGGGCCCTGACAATGTAGATCAATCTTTCATGATCTCTTACTAGTTTTTAAGTTTGTGTTTGCCCCAGCTCCGTGTTTCATTCGATGTCTCATCCTTAATGAGTTGTGCTACACGCACTGAATTTACTAGTTTGCTTGGTTTAAAATCACGCTATTACGTGTGTGCTGCCCTAGGAGGGTCATGCCGCCCATTTCGTTTTCCTAATTACCTGATAAGGTCACATATCGTTTTGTCTGCTTCAGCACAGCCACTAACTAGTTCGCTGCTTCTTAAAGTTGCTTATGAGGAGACCTTATTTTCTGCCTTACCCCTCATTTTTATACTGCGGTTTGTAGTGGTGTTAGGTCGCTGCTTGGTGATGTATACGCGACATTTACACAGCAATTAAATCTCAGTTGCTAACTAAGTTTTTTTGCAAGTCAATTCGAATTTTGCGAGCGCTTACAGGACTCTCCGTGCGATCAATCACAATGCATTAAGTGTTGTGCACTCTCTGCATTTAAATGTTTGCTGAGTGTTGGTTTTTGTCACTCTTAAAACTGGATCCACTCAAACATTGCTAATCCTGTAAAATTGCTGAGAAGTTAGAGCGCACATATTTGTAAAACTCACCGTTCTTGAATTCGTGAAATTGCTTCATCCATCTGTGGAACTCATCAAAGCTTGTCAATCATTTAACGCATACACATTCAGTGATGCGCTTTTACTTGACTACAATTCGGACGTTCAAGATGTGTGCTTATATCTGATGTGTTGTGTGTGTAGTCGGATGGTTACAATCAGGTAGATCAACGCAAGTGAATATCGGTTTGGTGATATGACATTTTGAATGGATAAAGCGAAATATGTATGTTTAGGTGTGTTACCGTCTTTTGTACCAGGTTTGATGTACAAACTTAGTTGAATGGAAGCTATAGAGTTCACACGGTTGCTTATTGACAATAACGACACCAAATACATTAGTCACTGTTGCGGGTTCGAACTCCTTTGTTTTATGTGTTTGAGTTGCTTATCCCTATGCAACTGTTCAAGTGTTACCTAGTACGTTGTATAGTGGCAGCAAACTCTTTGTGCTATAGCAGTTAGGTAACAAATTGTTGTTGCTCCATTCATGTGCGATTGTGTCATCAGTCACCAAGACAGCTGTTGACCACATAGTAAATCGGATCATTTACTTGGGTGGTAATCTGGGAAATAAACATATGCTTGGTGATGTTTACATTAAGTTCGAATATCGTTAATTTGTATCCACATTCTGTCATCATCGACGATAGCAACGGATTGGCAGTTGTCACCGATGCCCTCTTGTCATGGCTGTGGAAGTACGTTTGTTTTATTATCATGGCTTGCATTCGTTAAGGACACTGAGACTCAAGGTGTGTGTCACAAACAACAGCTGGGTAACTGGACTCGAATTTTAACCCCTCTTTTCGGAATAAGAGAACTGTGCCTCATTCTGTCCCCCTACATCAAGGGCTAGCGGGCGACGATTCCTCCGATTTGCTTCCGTTGGTTTGCCGGCTGTGGATATCTCCTTGATTAGATTAGCCTGCAAATACATGTGGTTTGTTGACCTTAATCGATAAGTAACATTCTTTGTTGGCATAACCCTATCGTGGTTGTGTTACGTATACTCTCAAAAAATAATACGTTCGGCTTTACCACGAATATATCTAATAAAGACGTGACATACTGCTCGACCTGGACATGTCACCTTAATCATTTCTCAAGTCTGAATTGAGTGACACTATTTATAGTAAGGTACCTTATCTTGATTCAGTGACTGATTGATCCATGTAGTTTCCACGTGTACTTCGGAACCAGACGACGACAACAATCCTATTGGGTCTATTTTTAATTTTGCTTCTAGGGTGCGAATCTCTTGCCGTGAAATGAATTTATCTAAGCAGAACACAGGCGCCAACAGCTCACTTTGTCGCATACTTTTTGAACCGACGAGTGAATTTACAACTACACATGTTCTATCTTCTCACGTGCTTCGCTACATAACAATCACACTGAATTGTGCTCATCCCAAACAGTTTGTTCTGAGAGTGGAATTGAACAGCCGTACTATGTTTAAGCGTCTTATCGGTGTTTGCACCACCTCAAATCAGTCATTCCACACACTGATTCGTTTCCACTTAACTATCATCTGTAATGTTGCCAATCTGTTATGTGTCCTACGGTATCCACCTTCAGTTGATAGTTTGTGCGTCCGTTTTGAGAATCTTCTTCAAGCTGTCCACGATTGGACTGTATGTATCAGCTTCATCATCGACTGTGCGCCATTGCACATTCGGACTTTGTTTTCTTCTATTAATGTTCACTTTCTGAATTACCGTGATTAGATTCTCTGGCAGATTTCGTCAGCAATGGCACCATCATTGAAACGTGATTGACACTCTCACTGATGTTTCATTTCAAGACGTCTACAATGTTTTAATCCACAGCAATGTACTTTCCATCAGATACTTGACGTTGAGTCAAGCCCCTCGAAGTGTAGTTGAACGGCAACTCAACTCACAGCGCATCCAATAGTCAATGTCTGTCACATGCAGTCATGACCAGAAGTCCTTGTTGCAATGGCTGTCGTTGTTTTGTGCAAATTATTGAAGTCATTCAGGTGTTGAAACATCCACGAACCAGAGTATGATTCACACACTACATGCGAGACGTAAAGATAAAGTGTGCAAAAAGTGTAATCACTGGATAACTGTCCAACACTTAAGGTGGTTGATTTGAGAAACCTCCAGATTTATTTATTTCAACTCTTAAATCACCTTTTGAAAGCCGTACACTGTGTTCAGTGTTATTGTGATGCCATAAGGTGTTCGGGAACATTCGATTGAAACCGTTTTATTCCGATTCCGCATTCGATTTACTTTATCGTCGTTAGTTTCATTTTGTTGGTTTTCTACAACGTCTCCAATGTATAGAATATGAAAATCTAAGAGATGAGAAAGGAACGAATTGACTGACTTACTAAGGACCCGTGTTCATTGAAAGTCTGTCTGCTTGACAGCAACAGCGAAGTCAGCTAATTAGCAGATCCGTCTTATTTGATTAATTATCTGTTCAGTTCATTTGTGATTAGGACGGATGTCACATCTCTTAAAGTATTACGGATTAATTGTAGTTGCAACAACGCCCCAATATGGAATTACCTGACAGATCACCTCAAGTAAATTAACTGCTAAGAGTTCGGCAAAAAATCTTGCCTTCTCATTTACCTCATTCACTCTGTCCACTGAATCCATTATTGTTTTGAATATGGTAAAGAAGATTTTTTTGAATACTTCAGTTTCACTGTATCTGGTAGTTATAGACTGGATGATACGTTCATTTGTAAAGTGTTCACTTTAATGATAATGAACCGCTTATTGGAATAAATCATGCAGCTGTTTGGTTGTGACGTAATCAGTCCTTTTCATTCACCTTTTATAGTTATACCACACTAGCGAAATTGGTGATATTTTTTTACTCCTCCGGTTGGATATATGAACACAACGTAACCTGGACTGATTCTTTCTCTTAAACCACATAGGATTCTGACTTTCCCAATTACCACGGGAGCCTACTTATCATCTCTCAAACCGTATGCACGAATAGCAGTTAGTCTCTCCTTGTAAAACTGGATACCGGTACATTTATATCCTTCAGTTCAAAAGCTTGCTGTGGGAGTACACAAAAACGATAGCAGTTTCATCGCAGGTAAATATATTCTGCGTATTTTGAGAACCATTCGAAATCCTCTTGTTCAAGTCATTGTATACACACCAACGTAGTTGCGGTGTTTCGCTTTGTCTCTGAACGCTTGCATTTTGTTGATATTCTATCTATCTGATCTTAAAACTTTCAGTACTTCGACTTTACTAACCTTGAGAAATCAGCAGTATGTCTTACTGGTCTCCTGTTTTTCTCTCCGGCGAACAACTTCCATTCTCCCTTGATCAGTTCTATCGGAATTCATCTGTTCATAAACAGATTTGCAATGCTGTACTCCCTTTGGGATCGACCTCGTTATCAATCAAATAACCTGTGATATATCCGCACCTGGTACTGATGTAGCCACTATTCCGGGCTCACATTCAATAACCGATACCAAGATCATAGTCCCAAGTTCGATTCCTTCGTTGCCCGAGTTAAATGGGAAATAGCGATGACAGCTGGTCGTTCGCTTTTACTTCTACTTATCCTGAATTTGGACCTTACTGAGCACGAATCAAGATTAGGCTCATTAAATAGTGTGTAGTTTTTTTTCTTAAAAATACCCCGATATCGCTTTCCCGTGACTTGATGACAGTTTATGATATCCCAAGAGCTTTTGCCGATATTGTTTCATATCTCTAAATCAGTACAAACTACACGGATTACACTGGTACAACGGGCAGTCTGAAGGAGACATCTGTTCGAAGACTTCGCCAAGTTGGTTTATGACCGAACTCGGTCAGCTAGCACCATTGGACAATGGTAGCAGGAACATGCCGGGGCTATGGAAGGGATAAATGTGACCCAGACCATACAACCTCGTTGTCACAGATATGACCATGCCTCAGGTTTGTAGTGTTGGCGCCTTATTCTGATATCTCCTTTTCCACTATCTACGTTAATGTGAATCGCTTAGTGTGGACGCCTTTGAAGATTCCGGTAACCCAATGCTAATGAAACCCCTTAGATCATCTTAAAACGCTACAACTTCATGGGACAGTGATGTCGGGACAGGTATAAATGCTATCGTGATATTCTAAAATGTAGAGATTTTGGCTCATGTGAGCCACTTGTATGTGCCCAATGTTAGAATGTCTCTCGCTTTTTTTCCCTCAAACGTAGTTCAAAGCAGCTCGAATCAAGATTGTTATCCCTGACTTTCGTGAACCTGGTGGCTCTGTGAACAAACGTAAAACACGGTAGTGAATGTGATGCATTCTGCTATCTGCGGTTGTTGTAGTGTAGGATATAGAAGTGATCTTTTAATACCGTTTGCTTTCTGTGGAATTCGCTGTGTCTGTGAAATGGGCCATTATCATGAATTCTTTTGTCAAGATGAGGGACCTCTGCATCCGATCTGTCATATTTCGGGATATATTGCTGTATAGATTCATGTGGACAACGCGTGGATGAAAAAATAAACAACTAACCTAACAGGGTAGAGAGCAGAGACGTAAATCCTGCGATGTTCGAGATCCTAATCGACCAAGATTCACACTTACTGTATGTAGAAGATGAAATCATCCGTATTCAACAGGATGCAATCGGCCGAACGAATGGTTCGCTGTAGAATCACCTGACTACCTGTTTCCGCATTCTGAGAGAACAGTGGGTGACGACAGATGCGGGTGTCAGGCGGAGAATTTATGTTATTCCAACCCTGTCAGCAACAGAAACCCAAGAACTGTGTACGAATGGGTTGAACTGGGTCGTTCTCTGACAAGGTTTAAGCGCATGTCTATCAAAAATCTTAAACTAGACAGTTAGACTAGTTTGCGATCCTTATGTTGATCCCAATGACCAAGTGGATTCGGTTCGGTCGTGACATTAAATTCCTCTTGGTCCGGTCAGAATTTGAACTTCACCATATTTCATTTTACTAAGGTGGTCTGCACAGGTACGAGAGTCATAACCCAACATACCAGTGCAGCTTGAGACATATCACCAAGTACTATGAGAGACAGGAAAAAGTATGTTGTGTTTCCTATCGGTTGAACTGACTACGACTACCTGAGCTACTCTGTAAACGTCTGATGACTGTCAAATGGCAATAATGTATATCGGCGTACTACAGACGCGGCCAGCAACGAAGGCTAACGTGTTCAAGTCTGATAACTCTGACAATGCCACTCCTTTTGTCAATCTCTTTTGAATCCGGCTCCCAGGGAACAGGAGGTTCAGCGCAGGATGTAATGTGTTGTACTTACTATGAAGTCAACGCGGTTGCATTTGTTAATTCTAATATTATGAGCTGCCAAACAACTATTGAGTAATTTGTCTGACTAACAGTCCTCTAACCCTGGTAGCGCGCTTTTTTTTGACCGGCCTGCCGACTAAAGTGAATATATATGTGCATTGTCACATTGGGACACATTACACGTCTACTACGCGCGCTTTCGTGACCCATATCAAACTTCTGGAATGCAGTGCATATGCAGTGAATGAAACGACTTTTTGCAATATTTCGGTTGATTTTCAAGCTGCGAAGCCTATTTTGTCTTCCACTGTTTAAAAATGTAGAACATCACATTTCATTCAACTGATTTCTATAGTTTTGTCAGTGGTGAACAGTATCGTTCAAACAGGTACGATTTATTTAACGATAAGTTGATTTACGGTGTAAGTTCTGTAATTCCTACAATTTTGCTGCAGAACAAAGTTCGTTGCCACTGCGACTCCGTGACTTGAGTCTAAACATTGAAAACGCTCGATGTGCGTTCGCTAGGCAGAGAGTAGGTTGTCACACTGCGGCTACCGTCTTGTTCTCATCGCCCCGCCGTGATTTAATTGCATTTGGTTCGCCCACGCAATTTGCTCCCTACCTTCGTCAACCTGGTCGATCGGTCCAGCTGCTTTAAATGAGATGGGCATTTAGCGGTCGGTGTCATTGCTGCCAACTTCTTGGTCAATGGGTTTTTTACGGATGCGTCATCTGAGGCTATCTTTTTAATGGGGTTGATAAATAATCCACCATGATCAATTGGGGCTAACTTTCGCAGTTGTGAAATGTAAGTAACTAAAGTTTTGTAACGCTGAGTAAAAAACTTCAAACTGCAAAGGCAGTCTAACAAATCGTGTTAATTTCATGTAGTGCGAAACAATTCCGACATGACTAAGCCCATCTGGTTGGTTGCATCCTACTTTCTTGTTGTGTGTGACTCGCCATTGACCCGTTCATAAAATTAATGGTTGTGTCACATGACCATATTTAACTGACAAGTCCGACAAACATGCAGTCGAACTCTGGGTGGTATGTAATTCAAGTAACGGCTGTGCGTGCTGACGCTTCCGAGAAGAGTCAGTACATGCGAGTGGTGTTAAACGTGATTGTATGTCTCAGAGCACACAGGATAATAGGGGCAACTTAGGCCTGGGGTTCCTAAAACGAAAACTTTTAATCAACGCTAGTTTAAAAACGGGATTTCTGGCAAAAATTCCCATTCATAAAGCCATTACACTGGAGTTTTACAAAATACTGTTTTTAATGAGCTGTTCACTCAAGAGTGTGGTTATGGCGACCATTAACCTAGACTTCATCAAGAATGTGGGAGAAGCTGTTAGTTTACGCCAGATCACCACAGCGTACGCTTTTTAGAGGCTTAATCAATAGGTGTTTAATGAGACCTATAAAAGAATCAAATAGGTGTTACATAAGCGGTAATGTACATCGTGCCGAGTTCTTTTTATGGTCAACGGCGACCACTTCGACAATGCTGTTGTGTATCGGTCATTATTGACGTTTTGCAAATCTGTGTTCTTCAACCGAACTCCGTTTCGACCCGTATACAGTAGTATTTGTCACTGTAAATAATGATTTATTTCAAACCGAAACATCATCAGGGCAGCTTGGGATCAGTATGAGGGTACTCAGCGCGGTCCACCGTGACGTAGTAACTCAGAGTTGCAGTTGCAACCAACCGTTTTGAAACTTAAATTCCGTTGTCTTGTATGCGACTTGTATTTTTAATATTTAGCGTGCTCGATAACCGGTGACATCAAAGTGCAGTGATTTGTTGGACCTATCTTCAAATCTAAAGCTCAGTTTGGCTCCAGGATGTGAGTGATGTTCTCCGTATTCAGTAGTTGAAGAACGTTCGTTTTCGATAGAAGACTGAATGGTTTCGAGATCCTCCTTTCAAATCAAGGCAGGAAGCAGTTATATCATACTTCGTTCTGCTGCTTTGCTGTGTGGTCAGAATTGCGTGTTGGATTGCTACACAGTACAATGCTGACTAGGTCTTCAGTCGTACTAGGACAGTCGTGCCAGACGAAAAACAATTGAATTCGTGGAGTTTGCACTACTGTTCATATGGGAGTGTTTAATTTGTAGACTGCAATTCCAGGATTATACAGCAGAACTAGTTCTTTTAATTGCAATGCTGTTCTCTTCTGTGTGTGAGAGTGGGCTTCGAAACGGTACCTCCATACGAAAAACACTCCAATCGTCCAACAGTCGGCCGTGACTGCCGGCGTATCATTCACTACGGTCGAAGGGCTTGCAGTACTTCCAGTACACTCGGCGGTACTCGAAATCGAACTCTCGTGTCTTGTTCATTGCGCTCCCAGACTGGGCTACCTTCTCATCGCCGGTTGAATCAGACGTCCGAGTCATTGGCTCTGCATGTTGAGCCAGAGGCTCGATGTGGGGTCTCCTGTGCCATTTTCCTTCCGCGACACAAACAGCAGGGTGGTATCCGAAGTTATTATTTCACTTGTATATCAGTTCGCTCATTTTCTCTCTCTCTCTCTCTCTCCTTGTGCTTCGAATTTTCATTCCTTCCAATCAAGACGTCATTGGTATGTTTTTAGATAAGTACTTTAGCGAGTTGACGTGGTGCGCATTCTCTCGAGTGGGGTACTCAGTACTCTGTGTCTGCAAAACCTGCGCTATAGCATTGCCATTCTCTCGCACAACGCCATCGATCAGCGGTTTTTTCCTCATGGTCTCCGGTTACGATGGGATCAAATTTCACAGTCAGACGTGGGCAGAAACCACACTCACAACTATGTCAAGGCAAAATCTCTGATTAAACCTCATCGAATGGTCGTTTTTGTGCCGTACTTCTGTATTTCTGCCAAAAGCTGTTGTCTCAGACCAGAAAAAGATTATTTTCCCGTTTTATGTGCTCATTTCCGGACAAACATACTTCCAGCAATCCTTACGAATATGCACTGTTCATTCGAACGAGACAGAGCTTTGAAGATTATACAGAGTCGTTGCCCTACTATTCTGTAATTTGTTTACGACGAAATGTTCTAAAGGCGTATATTAACGAGGAGCCAGTAAAACATAAAAACAGCGTTGTGAAATCTCCAGATATTGATCCAACCGTTCATGTGAAGCCTCCTTATGTGAATTTTCCTACCTGACGAGGTTAATAATATTCTCAGGCGATTTATCTTTTAGTGACAAGCGAAACAATACAGACGGGAATCGGTATGGCTGTATACATCCTTCATGAACAAACGCACGTACTAGTCGGCTTATTCCGTCCGGTTGAGCCGTGTTAAGGCCAGACATCGAGTTTTGAGCCAGTTGAGCGCATTGGTATGGCAATTGGATTAATTTGTTATGATTATTCACTGACTGGGCCAGACACATACTTTTAATAGGTTTCATCGGACGAGACAGCAATCGGATTATCTTGATCTGCGTGACGGACGTGCGCATGCCGTTTTGTGCATTGTCTTTTCGTTTTGGCTCGATTACCAGATGTTCACTAGCTACTTCAGCTAATTCTGTCGAGATCAATGATGTAGTGTTAATTACGGTGGTCGTCGCTAACAGTCCTCTGTCAAGCTTGACCACGGAATCCGGTTTAGTCAGATGTTAACGCAGATAGAAGTGCTGCCACTCAATGCATAAATCAGTGTCTCAGTTATGGTTACGTCATTGGTAGTGAATTGCAGTGTTGTTCCATCCTACTGTTTGTGTTATACTCGGTATCTTGTTGCTTGATTTTTGAACTTGATAGGTTCTTCAAGTGTCAGCCTTACTCTTGCGACCGATGCGATGGTGAAAACTTTGGACAAGAGTAACAAATTTCAGATCGACTTTCAACACTTACATGCGTTAGCATCTAGCCGGATCACAAACATTAACCTAGATCAGAGACGATTTTTATCTTCACTGGTCACAATTAACACAATACGGTTTATCTCATTTAGGCTGATCGTGGCAGTATGTAACCCGCTTTCAATCGAAGCTCAACTATCAGACAGCGTGTCTGGACGTCAGTTCATATCGACCTTGAGGGCCAAGTGCAGCTTCGGGTTCTGCTAACTTGGCTCATGTGGTGTGCGCTTAATACAACTTACTACAACTTCTCATGTCTAGTTCCAAACAGTAGATTAGATGTTCCAGCTTATTCTTCCTCTCACCGAACCGTTTCCAGTGCGCTGATGCATTCCGTAGATGAGGAAATTCGACTTAAGGTCGTTAACGCCCAGTTGACACACAGTGAGCTTGCAATTTTTTTTACACTCATTATGACGTTGTTTTTTGTTTTTCTTCAATTCTGTTTGTATGTTGAAGTCCGCTGCATCCTGTACTATGTTCTGTGGTTTTACCTATTTGCGCAAAAGGTGTGCTGTTTCGGTTACATACCGATCAGAATATTGCAAAAAAAATTAGCAACTTTGTGTTTTTTGCTCACTGTTTGCTCGCACCATATGTGAATGCGAATGGATTATCATGTTTATTCGGGTCTTCCAAAAGATTTTTTCTCCCTAGAACTTATGGCTCCGATCTCATGCCAGTAAAACAGGTGTGCTGTGTCGTTTCACCGCGTTCGCTGTCTGAGCAGCGTTCGAAAACGCCATGAGGCTGGTTGTTCTCGGCTGGCCCGCACGTCTACGATCACTGCTTTCTTCTACTAGACGACGTTAATATAGCTCTAAAACCCGAAGATAAGGCCCTATTGATCTTTTATTAACCAGGACCACATTGCCCTTATTTTGCATGTCACCACGGTTGTACTTGCCTGTTCACAAGATCTGATTCATGCGTGTGTATGTATGAATAGGACTTCATCCTATATTGATTGCTACGGTCTTGCTCTTTAGTGTGCCAATCATCTGTTAATCGAATATGTGTTCAACATTCACATTCCTGTCTGATTAGATCCAGGTGTACCGTTGTTTGTGTGTTTACACTGCCATAAGTGGCACATGTAAATCACGCTTAGACAACTACAATCTGCTACTGTGTTCTCATGCTTCGGATTTATTTGAATCTTTTACCTCGTACTCTACTGTGTTCTTAACCTATTCTCGAGCAGCGTAGGAACCACTTCTACGGTTACTGCTGCAAACAGGGCGTAATTTCCAACCACACACACACACACACACAATCAGGTTTAAACCAACATCTGTCTTACGTTAGTGGAATTTACCTTCTGTTTGAAAGTATATCGTTCAAGTAGTCTATACCACTATCCTCATGCTTCTGTATAGTACTTAATGATGCGCAGTAGGGTCAAGTGACTTTCTTGCGTGTGCTTTCATTCGTTGATAATGACCCGTTGTTCTGAGATCATGCTGCGAATCCTCTTGTCCTAACTGCACATGATTACACGTGTACTTGCCTATATGAATCTACCATGTATCCAGGTTTACATTTGAACTAGAGTTACAATTGTCGTGCTTTAGAGTATCCGACTTGAGAGAATTAATGACGCGTCCATTGCGATGGATACTGTTTTCTTTGATACAAATTGTGGAGTGATTTCTCGTGGCTTCTTAGTAAACAACCATAATTGACTTTGCGGTCAGGAACAAACTAATTCAATGGTAATTCATATTCTGTATGTACATTTGCATCTTTGTATCCTACCCACTGTTGTCATGATCGATTTTTCCGTTGCTGTTGATAGCTGCCCACGAAATGACATTAATATATAAGTACAAAGGTATGAAATAAATAAATAATCAACCAGAACATAAAAGGTCCACAACGGAGAACCGGTTGTCTTACGATTACAGCTGTCTACTGAATACAGCCTCACTGTATCCCAGGGCGTTTCCAGTTAATGCACCCTTCAACTTTGTTGATGGCTCCTCTAAACGTGCTTCTCGTGGGGGTTGAGATTTGTGATTTACTCGAACGATCAGAAGTTTTAACACTCCCGGTAATCTTCCATCTGAAACCGAAGTGGCCTTGGGGTTTAAATTATTGGAACATTACAAGGCTCAGGGTCTAGCCTCTTTCCTCCGGCTGTTTTCAGAGACAGTGACGGTAGGATGTCTGAAATTCCTACACTCCTTCGTTCACTATGGTAGACTGAAAATGTCTTGCAACTGGGCTCTATCCCCAATCATCGTCATTCTTAAGAAAGGTGCTACAGCATCGTGTGACAACCATAGAGGTATTACTATTGTTTCTGTTATACCCAAGGTGTTTGTAAGCCACGTAATACGGCGGATTCTCAAACACATCGGATCAAGTACGAATGGAGCAGACCAGTTTCCAGTCTGGTCTCTAATGACTTCGCGTTCTGGTTGCGTATTAGTATTTTAAATAAGCTTTGTGAGTCAATTTGGCGACCTGTTGCTATGACATGTTTAATAGTTGGTGAGATAGGATTTCAAACAGTAGGTTCATCAGTTTGAAATAGTTGCCCATTCTGCTGCTTCAACCATTTCGGGACGTATTGTGCTACTCACCGAGATAGTTGTCGATGAGTTCTGGCGGTGTGATCGTCACTGTAACTACAATTGAACCAGCTGGCACACAACTTAAGAGAAGGCACAGTTAGACGTGTTACTTTTGATAGTTTGAACGAAGCGCAACTGCTCACGCGCGTACGTATAACATGGGACAGATTTTCGTTTGCTATATGTGTGTTCGTCTGTCACTGGTTACTACCTGTGCGACAATAGCCGAACCTTTTTATGGAATCTGTATTTTTTACAGGCTTATTCTCGCGTAATGGAAGATACGTTCCACGATGATTTCCAACGTACACGTACTCAACATCGATGGGGGAGTCTAGACAGACTAACTTTACCTGCCCGATTTCGCCCTGCAATACTTTGTTAGAAAAGAAAACTCAACCGGAGCATGAATATCTACGGTGTACACGCCTTCGCCATCCCGCCCAGACAATATGACCCAGGTTTTCCAACTGCTTTGGTTGTATTCATTCCTGCGCCGATCTCGAATCGATTTAGTAAACATTATTCTGTTGAACGACCAGGTGAGATATACGACGGTCGTACCACCTAGCCAGTCTGATGCATTTACCCTACAGTGCATACACTCTTTTTTCATGTTATTTTGTTCCTTTTGTTTTCGTTCAACTCTCATTTCAATTACCGTCGTTATCACATAGTCTTCACTCATACACATACTGTGGATGCTCTCGCTACAAAATAAAGCGGGCTGATAATATTGACAATGAACAACACTGCTACACATTTTTTTGACACAAAGCAATAATGTCTTTCATTGGTTTGCATCGCGCTTAGCTGAACAAGTTTCACGACGAATTTTTTAAAAAGCGTTCTCGGGACTTTTTCATCTGTTTCCCGTTTTGATGCAATCTCATGGTGAGAAAACTTGATGAACATTTTGTAAGTGTTAACTGATATTTCTCTCTTCACTTCTTTCCACTCTTGTTAACCTTAATTTCGTTTCATTTTTTATATATTTAATTTAATTTGCTAATTTTTTTGTCTGGTTTTCCTCCTTTCCCTCGGGAACGCGCTTCATACGGCATCTGTATGACAACCGTTTACTTTTTACATGTTTTCATTTTTCTCACAGCCATTTATATCACTTGTGCGTTTTGTTCTCGTTCTGAATTCGCTCGTTCGTTCTGAGTGCATATTTCTTCGTTCTTTTTCTCTCTCTCTTCGAATGTCGGTATGTAAATATTTTTATGACCTAAATCATGCAACATGCGGAATCAACGTTATGACTTTGTTCGACTTCTGTTTCCTAATTTTCTAACCCTCTTCGTCGTCATTGACAATAATACATCGATTTTTCACACTGATGCCCATCCCCAGTTCAACCATTATTAGGACAAACTAGTTTTAAGATTTTTATCAATCTCAAGGGCAGAAGTACGTCAGTGTTGTTTGCCTTGATGTTTAACTGCCCTACAACCGTGCGTGAAAGAGCAAGCCACAACTAAGAATATGAAATGGAGGGGACCCAGTTACTGAAATCAGGTAATCCTGTGATTAAACATTCGACATCGTTTACCTAAAGAATGCTGACAAACAGTTGAGTGGAGGTAACGTGTTCTTACTAATTTCACTACCTCGGCCTCACTAAGTGCACCTACTTCACAGATGACTTGACCAAACGTTGACGACACTAAGATCGATTAGCCGTCATTTCACCAAGCGTCCCCAACCATCGTCTCTGTCAGTCACGAGGGCCCGGGAGGCGAACCTCTTCGTGAACGATTTCATTTCTCTACGCCAGGTAATCAACTGTCCATCTTGAATCTTACGCCAATCGATCGCAGAGTCAGCAAAGAGCGCTCGGTATGGCAA
>LUCH01002220.1:38982-49614 GCA_013368495.1 Paragonimus heterotremus | reverse complement strand
CTGTTTACCTTATCAGTCGACAAGTTCTCTTTACATGCTCGCTTGAATTTTGGAACGACCTATACTGTTTTTTGCTGCTGGAAAATTTACGTGTAAGGCAATGCTTTTCAGGAAGCGGCAGCTTACAAGTAAGATTATTTCGTCACTTTACTACGAGTGCCCCCTCTAGGACGGGCCTTTGTCCATCAGTTTGGAATTTCTGAGTTGAAAAAGATGAGTTTGGTGCGTTTTTGTGTTCCACTGTTTTGAGAAAACGTGCGTCTCAATTTTCTTCCCTGAGTAAGTAAGTATCAGTCAGCGATCAGTAACTGTGGTCGTTTGGTTTAGCAGTTCACATTCATGAGTAAATTAAAAGATGACTAATTTTCACATCTACACCTAGTAGGGAAGAGGATTTGTAAATTTCTTTGTTAATCGGATCACTTTCAATTGATCCGGTAAAAGTGATGACCGTTGAATCGCAGTATATAATCATTTATCTACAACCACCTGCATGTTCCTATGGATAGACTTGCCGCCAACAAAATCAATGATGAAAACATTTCGCTGATATCTCAAAGGAGTATTGTGCAAGATTTGCCAGTGTATGTGGAGTGGTTAACAAATACCCCTTGATGGTACACTATAAACGATGGTAAATTACCAGATCTGACAGTGTTTATACCCAGTTATTCAGCAGATGAACACAAACTTCTTACGGGACATACTGATTAATGAACTTTGTCGTCAAGGTTCACCGTTCCGTTATCACCGCGTGATTTCATCCACTCTTTTGTGGTCTCGCTAAGCAGCATCTGATGCACTGTAGATATACAGACGACGCTGTCCAGTCGTTCCAGATTGTTCAACCAAATGACAGATTATCATGATAATGAAGCGTTATAAAAATGTCAGCGGCATGTGATTAAAATACACTTATACCATGCTCTAAATCATTCCGAGAGTCTAAACGTATGTTCGTTCACCAAAATTTACCCATTAAAACAAACGAATAACATCAAGCTTCCGACATTTTTAACGACGTGACGTTGTCCAGAACGTAGGAAAAATAACCCTTCTGCGTGAGATCTGATAACTTTGGTGGACGGGGTGAAGTTCCGGCGTCTAGTTTTGACAGTTTTTGAGGTAAATTTTGAAAAATTATCATCTGACATTGTTTCAGGAAAGGATTGATCACTCGTGTCAGTCTTTCCTGGTTGCTATTGACACGAAAGGTAATTATGATCAGGAGAAGAATAACGCCAATAAAACACATATAACGCGTAAATATCAGCAAATCGAATATACGTCAAAATCTGGATAACGTAATAGGAATGACTTTGACAGTTGCCAATCCCCAATTTGGACAGTAAGAGTTTGCGGGGTTTGACGGATGGATAGGTTGATATGAGAGTAGTTATCAACTGTTAATTCGTTTACTGCGTAAAGTTGTACTAGTCCTGGAGTCGATTGTTCTCATCGTAAGACTGCGTGTTGTTCGGGTTGTACAGCGGCATCAAGGCAAGATATGCCGTTCAGCACACTGTGCAGCAGTGAGTGGTTGTTCCTCTGAGTGCCTCGCGTAGAAGTGTGACAAAACCTGATTAGTTGTATCAGTGTTTGTGGCCATGAACTATAATAAACAATGAATCAGGTAATTTAATTTTGTCACCGACGCTAACGTTGCTGACGGAACTGGAACCACTGACCAGGTCGGGCGTTTCTTGCCAAGCACTTCGTCGGGTTGTCCCTGTCAGTCTTGTGCTGGACGGTCCCTGTCAAACGTTGTACTAGGCGTTGTTTGAGTAAACAGCCTTTTTCACAGTTCACATTAGCTTTTAATATGTGAGCCAAAAGGTATAAATATTGGAACATATTCCATATTGGATACGACATCTTAGGGAACTAATTGACCTGATTACACTCATAACAGGTCCAACAAGATAATCAGGGAACGTATATGGACGAATGCATTGGATGCGTAATAGTGGGTTTATCGTAATGTTTCACTTGACCGAACAGCGACCCGCCAATTTCGAATGAGGTCATTCGAACCCCTATAGTGCTTATGACCGACTTACAATACGACTGCGTTGTTTCTGTCTAGCAATGTTTGGCCTTTAACACTGAAATAGTCTTCCGACTTGAATTTTCTTTCCAAACCGTCAAACAGAGATCTCAGTGTACGTAAGCATTCTGAGCTCCCATTAATCTACAAATTTTCTGTGAGGCCTATGAATATCACAGAAAGTTGTTATAGGCAAAGCGGTTGTTTTCCTCACTTGATAGATATCGTTCGAGGAGGTTCATTTCTGTCAGATCAGTGTGCAAGCATCCCCTCACTAAGACAGAAAAACCTATGTTTATCACAAATTTTATCGTTTGAGAGAAAAGATTAAAATTTTGTTCGTACCTGAAGTTAGCAATTTAGTTCTGAACATGTCCTCATCTGTATCTCCATCAATTCATGTGATACTGTTTGGCTAAACTTTTCTGATACACTGAAATGATTTCACACACTGCTGGATAAAGTTTCAATCTCTTCAAATTTGCGTGAGTTCCTGTGGGACTAGTTTCCGCGAATCCTTTTAGACGGCTATATTCAATGACTTCTGAATTATATATTGTGGATAGTATATTCATTTTTCACATCTCTTAAACCGAATCTTACTAATTACTCTTAAGCCGTTTTCCATCTTAATACACCTTCCGCAAAAGTTGTTTGTACGTTTACAGTTGTCTGTCTAGCCTGACGTCAGGTTGTAAACCTACAAAATACAAGTACTCGTAAATCACCTCATCCCATGATACAGTATGTGGTCAAGTTTAGTGGAGTATATCAGGAGCAGCCGTTTTCATTTGTGTGTGAAACTATATATATATATATATATAAAGATATATATATATATATATATCGGCTCTAGTGATTTCCATGGAGTAATGAAGTGCCAGTCAACAAAGGTTGCCAGCACGAACTATGCGGAAACCTACAGGGTGATATAGCACGAATGTTTTTATGAAGTCAGAAGAGGATGTTCGCACAATGCATCTCGTTCGATTCACCTTATTAGGAATATGCTATAGTTTGCAGGTTCATGCCGAGTTTTATAGGCACTACGAAGTAAATCAACAAAACTGATATACATGTCAGTTACAACGGAAATTGGACACTACTCACACTCGGAGCAGATGTCCGCATTTAGTTGGACTTTCCGTTTGATCCCTTTCACTGAGAAATACCACAGAATCGAATCTCGCTCTTTTTAATACCCAACAGTAGTGCATGCGCTTGCCACGACAGGCACATAAAATCCTGCCCGTATTCCATTGATGACTAAGCTAGGGATCTCACATTAGGTATGACCAAATGATGAGACCTGAAATCTCAGACACCTCTGTGTGTGTGCACTATTCAGGTTCCTTGATTTTCGCGAAGGAAGCTCGAGTCTAATTCATTTTGTTAGCCACTGACTTAAGTGTCTAGCAGAAGTCGGATCAAAACTGCTTGTAAATGTGTAGCCAAATCTATGCTGCTTTAAGTGAACTCAAGGAGGTTGTCGAAAGGTTCGTGTTATGATGCAACGTTCGTCGTGATGTATAGAAGGAAAACCAATCAATAGTCTTCGTTACCGCTGATAATAATGAGTTGTATGCAGTATTGGAAAATATGTTCTACCGGAATGTCCGAGCATCACTGCCACTCGACGAACTGAAAAGATTACGGCTAAAGCACTTTCTTGTCATTTTATAGGCCGCAGAATAGGTGGAGTTCAATCCACTCGTGCGTTCAACGAGCACAAGCTTCTGTGATTTTTTTCTGCAAATGCAAAACAAGCTGTCCGTTGACAACAAGCTGAAGGAACATCTGCACGATCGACTGATTGCCGATGTCAGTGTTACTGATCTTTAGCGAAGTTTGCTAGCCAAACCAGAAGCCCACAACATCTGTGAATAGGAAGATGATGTTATTGTCGCTACTGGTGATTTAAACGTCTTACTATTTTATAAGACCAAGGTGCACACTCATCTTGGAAGTCAACCGACTGGCAAGTTCCGACGACATCAAGTCCAGCACAGCCAAAGAAAACACTTGTCTCTGTTGCAATGAGTTACACTGACAATAATCTTGCCGATTCTTTAATATTTTATGTCATTCGTGTGGTAAATCTGGTCACATTAAAATGGTTTGCAAAGGTCAGAAATATTAATTGGGCAAGGTTAGTCAGGCAGATACTAACAGTACATCTACTGTTGTTTATCCGTTGCCGGTGAAATGCAGCACTCAACAGCTTATTCATAGGCGCCTCAGAGTTAAAACGGAATGTGAACGTGAATTCAGTAAGAGCACAGAAAATAACGAATTCATTATTTAAAAACTGTGGGAAGATCACTTAGCATCTAAAGCTCAGCTGATGTCAACGGTGATTAAAATACGTGGATTTATTGACCACTGTTTAGGTCTCCTGTATGAGGCTGACATAACGGTGACTGGTCTTGGTAATGGTCTAATTCCAGTATGATTTTTAGTATTATGTAGCAGCCCAACTACCTTGGGATTAACGGTTTCGAGACAGATCAGTTATGCTCTTTCGTTGTGTGGTAATTGCAGGAGTGGCACGGGTGGAGCGTATCAAACCCACTTATGCAAGGTAGTTGTCCAGTGTTCACAAGGTATAGGAAGAACCGGGGATAGAAGGGGATTCAGTTTTTCTAAAGCGCCGGATAATACCTAAGAGACTGAGGAAAAATGTGCACACTGCTCTGAACGTGCTGAAGGACGATTGTACCATCACACAGATTAGTTCATCCGTATGGACCACGCCAATGGTTGTTGCTAGAACGGATGGCTGTATATAACCTAGGAACTGTGATGACTGTAAGTTTATATGGAATCTGAAGCTGAAAAGATGCGCAGTGACAACGGAAGAGCCGTACGATTTTGTGAAAACCATACATATTAGCAAAATGTTTTCCAAAATTGTTTTGACATACACATATTTACAAATTACGCAGGAGTCTGATTCTAAAGCGTTCATTACGATTAGTACATTCTGACAAGTACTTCAACACAACTTCCTAACGTCTGGGTTACATGTCTCAGCTGAAACAATCCAGGCTACAAGCGATAAAGTAACTGTCGATTTATCAAGAGCACAGACATATCAAGTCGATGTAATCATATCAGCGGACTGCGCGTAAGTGCACGATACTAGATTACTTTCGTTTTCGAGGTAATTCAGAAAGAAAGGCTTTGCTAGAAGGTCATATAATTGTTTGGTTCAAGTACAAGAGTTAAGCTCTTATGGTTTCACAATTATTCAAGACGGACTCTGATCGGTACAAAGTTTTGGTTGCAATTAACCAAAGAACCAAGATGAGCTACAATCAGTGATCGGCTGTCTCCAGTTCTACTCTCGTTTTATACCGAACTTTACGACAAAAGCACGGCAATTATTTGCAGTCATGGGCTTGTACTCAAAAATATGCAACTCCTCTGCGAGGACTAACACAAGCTTTAAACAAAAAGGTCGAAGTTAGCTTCATTCTCCACGTCTGAAATTATCACACTGATTACAAGTGCATACATACAATGACAGCGTCGGTGCAGCTTTGGAATAGGAGGGGTATCTTACCATTTGCATATTGCGATTGTTGAGTGAAGCAGAGCAAGGATATTTGCAACCACAAATAGAAGCGTTTGCATTATAGTGGGCTGTCAAAGAACTGCGTAGCCATCTGCTTGGTACTAGATTCAGAATTGTTACAGGTCATCAAGCTCTACAGTATTTAGGTGATTTGCACAAATCTGTTGGAAAATCTACAGCAGCATTGGTTAGGCGATGGAGTTTATTTCTAGCATCCTACGATTATGAAATCATCCATCGTCCTGGTAAACAAATTCCTCAAGTAGATTTTCTGTCACGATATTCCATTTTTTCAGCTGCTGAAGTTCATTTGCTTGCCTCACCAGCCATTCAAATAGGCCAGAGGACTTGATCATGGCAACTGAAAACTATCACAGCACGATAATTGTCACGATGACCAACGGTTTTTAATCAATCACGAAGAAGGAAAATCCAGTACTACTCCATAACTAAGAGAAGTTATCAATACAACCTGATGGTGTGTTGTGTCGGAGAGGTCATTTGGTCATCCCACCACCGCTACAAAAGGCGGTGTTAGATGACTTGCACATGGGTCACTTGGGCGTGTAGAAAATGAATTCGTTAGTTCGATAGGTGTGCTGGTAACCAGAGATGAATTTGGATGTCAAGAATAATACAATGAACTGTTACTGCTTTTTCCATAAAATAAAAACGAGGTTGAGAATTTGGACATCCTGGTCGGTCAGTTACCTAACATAACAGCGTATGCAAGTAAACCATTGCTGATCACTTCCTGGTAAATATTACATTTTGATTTATTAGTAGTTGTGATGGACCAAGTTACTTGTTTCAACTTCACCTTCCACATCATTTACCATACAAACGTCATCATCATAGACAACAATAAATCAGTGGCTCACATTGATGCTTAACCGCCACACAACCAAGAAGAAGAAAAAATGGAACCCTGTATAGGAAGAGAGAGAAAAAACTAGGGGAGGGGAAGGGGGCCTAACTACTGAAAATAGCTACGTCTATAGTCGAACACACTACATCATACATACTTGCCAACAAACAACCGAGATGTCAGTGAAAGTAGGGCGGCATCATCAAGACAGCTTTCTTGCAGCTTTCACTGTCCCGCGTCTTTATATGCACTCACTGCACAGACTGCTTGACCAAACAACGAAAACGTTCGGTAAATGTTTCAATCGGGAAGGAATTTCGTAGGTTTCAGTGACAGACAGCAGATCACAATTTTGTTCTGCTGAAGCGCAACAATTTGTTGACGTCATCGATATCGTACTCAAGAGCAGCGCTTCATTATTCATGTTCCAACAGTGCCACAGAAAATTTAGTAAAACACCCAAAAGTGCCGTGAGTTCTATTAATTTCAAAAACACTCACTGGGTCGGATTTGTTCGTCGATAGTTTTCTGTTCCAGTACAGGAACACAGTCTATACTACAACCAAGGAAAGCTAGACGGTGCTATTAAAATGCAGACGACCAAGTAAATCGCTCCAGTTGATCTGTTTAACAGATGTGACTCGTGGAATCGGTCTGAGACTTGCTAGATGATTGAACATTCGCAAGCTAGGCAGTGTAGTAATAGAAATTATTGACTTGCACGTTGTCTCAGTTCATCGGAATCACAGAGACCAGATTCGGCTTCGAAGCACTGAAAAAAAGCAGTGGAAGAAGCACAGTGTTCTATACTTGAAGGTTTTGGTGTCCCGAGAAGATTAATACGACTGGCAGATGTGGATGCGGAGGTTTTTACGAGTGATAAAGGTTATGGTAAAGATCTATTCGATTCACCGCTTTTCCAAATCCCGATACAATTGACAATTTTGCGGCGGGCCAGTTCAACGATGCTATAGAGTACATCACCCGAAGTGAACAAACAGATTCAATGTTTTTTGCTCTTTATTGGACCAACAAGCTTAGAGTTTGATTTTGCATACACCATTATGTTCAGTCGATAGACTCGGGATTTTGGAACTGCTGTGCATCTATAATTTCATGTTCTTGTCCTATAAATAACAACTGCTTACGGCAACCTATCCAGGGAATTCTCCTTACAACTTACGTGGTAGATTTGACTCCAAGTACATTTCTTAGAGCTATTCGAAATTTGTAATTCGGAATATTGCAGATACGTACATTGAATCCTCGACTACTCGACAGAAGTTAGGTGCTTCCGAATAAACCATTTTCTGTGCTTAACGGTAGACTCCAATTACTGGTGGTTCAAACCCTTACTTACCAGAGAAGCCTGCTGTTTCTGGTAACGTTGCGTGTTCGGATAGCTTGCTGCAGACCTACCTGAGGTCTACAAACCTGTCCAACTGTTTTGACCATGTTGCATAGGATATTACATGTCAACTCTAAAATTCAATTACTGATGTTCAATTCTGCTTATCAAAGTGGCCCGACTATCCCAAAACCCCCTCAATTGCGATTAATTTACCATTAATCCGTGGTGTGATCAATGAGAATGTCGAGCTCATGAGGGCGAGGAACAACATTCCAAAGTTAGGTTATGCATAATCTGTATACCGTATCCTCACAATGACGTGTTTTGAACAAAGTGATCAGGTGATCACTCATGTAATGTGGTCAAGGCTCCCCTTAAATTTTGCCAACATAAATTTTACTAAGAAAACTGGATTTTCGTTGTTAACTTTAGCAGGACTTGTTGACAGATTGCCCTTTTTCTTGAACGTTGGTCGAAGCAACAGCACATTTTTGGCTAATGCTTCTCATTGCTAGTTCCTTTCGGCCGTTGTACTGAATCGGTACAAAAACCGAAAATCACGTTACTGTCCTGACGGACCGTAGTACAGAGAAGACGAGGTAGATATTCTCAGCAGTATCACTTTACAAATACGTGCCAGCCAGCAGACAGCTTTTTGCCGGATTAGCTTATAGTGAGACCACCTTTGACGTTCTCAAAATCTCAAACTCTCTACCACGTGAGGTGCATCATTAGTACTACCGTACACACTCGTGTCACCCTTCAGATGTATATTTACTTCACACCCTTGAAATGATGGTCACTGTGTTAGCGTATGTACCGCAGCTTCAACTAATACCGTTTGATAACCCTACGTCACTTTCAGTGTCGTAGGCTACAGACTCTAAGATACCATTGTTTCGGTTATTATCACTGAGAATGACATAACCGTATCAACGCTTGTTTGAAGTTTCAAGGTGGAGAGGAATTCCAACGGGAATTCCTTTTTTGGCTGTTGCTGTGCAGTTGCACTAAGGTTCTCTCAAGATTTCCTTCCCAGTGCCTTATTTATATTGACGTCTACTTGTTTGTGCGGTGAGTACTCTATTAAATAAAAATGTTCTGTAAGTTCATCCGTCTCACAACTATTTGTGAACTGTGTGAGCATATGAACGGAGGCATGCGAATCACCAACCTGAGAAACTAGTATCACGATACTCTTCAGGAATCTAAAATGGTGATAAGAACAAACACTTGTGAACCAAGGACGGATTGAAACAAGTGAAATCACAAGTGGCTAAAACTACTTAACGGAACGCTGTCTTTCAGCAACACGCAATTATTACTGTGTTACTACATGAGACCAACTGTAGTGTAAGGGAGCACTCCTCATAAAGAAGGAGGCATGGCGAATCGTACAACACTGTTCTCTACCTGGTGGAGGTTACCATTCTTCTCCAGACTATGCAGACCTAGAGGTTGGATCGAAGGTCAGTTGTTTGAGATGTAACTAGAATGCTTTGGTCGACATTTTCCTAGTCACATTCATTGACAGGCGATTAGTTCTTCAGTACTCCAAATAGCCAATCAGATTGCAGCAGACGGTCAGAAGGCTGTTTCAACTCTGTCTGAACTGTATTTTCCCGTTTACTTGTTAACGTTTTGTAACCTGATTTGTTCTAGTGCCACGGCTGCCACATACGACCGTCGTGTCTAAATCGTCGTCTGTCATGACTGCTTTTTGGAGCAGTTGTCGCCATATATACATATATCTTCAGAACCGGTTTTTAACTAGTTTCAACCAATTTTTGCCACGATTCCCGTGTACGGTGTTAACCCAAACACAACCTGACGCATTGCCTTTCAACTTAGTTGGCGGGTGATTCCAAAGAATGTCAATAAGAGACGGACAGTTTTAACCGGAACTCTTAAAGGGGGTAACTGTCTTCCGTGCTTCATAATGATGAGAAACGGGTTCTGGGCTTAGCCGTGACTTATTCTCTACCAGTGTGTCAAAAGTTTCATACTGCTTGTGTAAAATTTGAAGCTCTCAAATAACTTTCACAACTTACACTTTCTTTGGAAATGGCCGACTTTTGTATTAGCGTCAGTAAGTAAAATGTTCGAGTACATGTGTAGATTGTAGACTGTGCTGAGTTGACAAGTCAAAATCAAGAAGATTTGTCAAAGATAAAACACCAAATGTATTAAAAAATACGATTATCAAAAAATTACAGTGTGGACAAATGCCACTGAAACAATAAAACCGGCTAAAACCAGTGTGAACACATCCGTTTTCATCAGAGCAGAAAGAAGATGTATATTACGATGTGTTAACATCTCATTTACTCTCATCAGTTCCATAGGTAAAACATGTTAGTTATACACATCAAATAGGTAGGGACATACAGGGACAAGAAACGTCTACAGACGCACCAGTTATTATGTATTCACGACCATGGCAACCCGATAGGTTGCCTCAACTGCTTTTGTACATCTAACGTCGGCTGGTAAATTCGGATGAGCATCGCTTCACAGAAAGCAAATAGCTTCGGATTTCGATTGCGGAATAGTATCTTGAATGAGTTTAATGGGTCAACTTGGTGACCTGTTGACATGAGGTGTTCAGCAATCGACAGCGTTAGACTCCGAGCCATCAGTGGACTAAGCTGAGGCTGGTGCGTCATCTGTTGTTTCAACCACTTCAAGATGTGTACGGTGACTCGCTGGGATAGTTGTCGATTTGTTCTGCCTACGTAAACGTCACTGCAAGTGTAAGTGAACTGGTACACAACATGGGAGACAAGACA
>LUCH01002220.1:25042-37163 GCA_013368495.1 Paragonimus heterotremus | reverse complement strand
ACGCAACTCTACGGGGGCAGCCATATTGAATTTTCCTTGTGAGTTTAAAAACAGGAAAAGTAAGAAACGAACTATTACATAACGCAAATGATATAATCATTTACAACTTGGAAATAATCCAGGTAATTTCGTGAAAAATTTCTCCAGAATTAAAAACATTGGTATTACTTTTTGACTCCCTCTCGTGTAACCTTTTCTTCAAAAACTCACATGTGACATATTAAAAAATCGCAGCTTCACTTATTAAGTCCTTGACATGTTTTTCAAACACTTCTCCAAATTAACACACATTGCTGGGACATGTTCCACTAGGTTCGCAAGTTTTAGTATGTTAATATTGATTCTGTTTCGTAAACTAGCCAGTCTGTTGAATTATTGGCAAGTAGTCGGGGCTTTGTTTAATTTCAGGTTGAACATCCCTCATGTGTGATCGTATTTTACGTATTGAGAAATATTTCTCAGTCAGCCTTTCTTAGAAAAGGCGCTATCCATGAGTTTTTCCCTTGTTAGAACTTGTCAGTAATCAATATGCTTGCCCTGACTTGGAATAGAACTCAGGCCATGCTTTCATGAGACAACCATGTTGACCAATGTGTCACTGCTTCCACATTAAACAACGGAATTATCAGATGTGAACGTTCAACCACTTTTGTTTGTGAGTAATAATCGGATCACCCGATCGTCTTGATAGGAAACACAGTAGCTATCTAGTTCACTCCAGTTGATAACCCGAACAACTAGAAATTCCGAAACAGGTCGAAGTCTACGATGTTATTAAACGTGGTAAGGGATATTTTGGATTACGGATGAGTAGCCGGGAATTTAATTGAATCCAACGTCTCACGTTAGATCATAGTCGGTTCAAAGAATGTGGTGCATTAAATCTATCCCTCCTCCCCGAAATTATCAGTCCATCAAATTGTTGAGGATTTGTGTTACATCACATCCATTTATCACCTAACTATTTGCATACCTCCATAACACAGCAGATCTCATTCGGTTTGATCTAAGTGCCAAATGTTTTGCGAATCCCGTTTATTTACACAGACCAAGACTAGTTTTGTGCGCACATGTAGCCACAACTTATACCCTGTTTAGACAGACAATGTAACGTAAATGGGTGTAGTGAAATAAAATGGTTCCGTGTTATAGTCTCACGGATATCTTGGTTCATTGTACCGAATTTCATTCGGTCTATACATGCACAATATCCTTAGGCTGACTGTCAACTACTGTCTAGCACCGTTTACCCATGTGCCATATACAGACAGCTCACTTTGTACTGTGTCACGTGCCTAGAGGACCACAGCTTACAGACTTTCGGCAGTAGAGTATTCACGTGTTTAGTGAGGTACAACTCAGCCGTCGAATATCGCAAAGCGGATGGGATGATCTAAATCAACAGCGATTCATTTAGCTGCTCCTGATGTGTACGGTACAACGAGGCTAACTGTTCGAAGTAAGGCTTTGCTCGTCTCACATCTCCAGGCTTCGAGTAGCGCGCTGAATTTAAGTGACATCAGAAGGCAGCTTAGTGTAGGTTGTCCGGGAGTAGGCGTTCACAGAATCGTCATTCCTGGTCTTTTAAATTTTCAAGGAACTTCCGCAAATAAAAGTTCGTCCCGAAAACAGGAGATTAATAAGAACAGATATATGTGCATCTTGGACATACGAATTAGGGAAGATAATTTATAACAGCGAAAACATTTGATTGAACTGATGGGTCGGTATAGACATTGTTGTGAAGTGTTGCAGTAACTTAAGTGTCGCCGTCTGGAGTTTGCTCATGGATGAACTAAGGTGCTTTCAGTAGCAACTGTAACTACGACCTGGCTCCCTAGGAAAACAACCATTGCACGCAACCTTATGTAATCAGATTTCAGCACCAGACCTCAGCGTTCTTGGGTTTATGACTACCAAGCTTAGCTTGTTACTAGAAGACAGATACGAAGTACAAACTGTTAGGCTGGCAAAGGCGTTGCTTAGGCTGCGTACCACAGACAGATTGACTTTGTCTGTCCCCGATCTGTTTATGAAATTAAACTGAGATCCTTTGGCATCTGCTGATTGGAAAGTTACTCGAAAACGAACTCAGTTACACATCAGAACTGGAGATTATAAGTGTAATCCAATAAGATCGTAATAACGTTTCAAAATTGCATGTGCATCCCTTGAAAACAGAATACACAAGCCATACACAGCAGTGAACATTAAATGGTAGAATTTACTTCCAACATTAGAACGGTGCAGTCGATTTTGAATTCGGATGTCAGTGTGACCAGGAGGATGGTCCAATTTGTTTTATCACACTAATTTTATTATTTTCAACTTTCACAAAAAACATTTAAAACCTTGTACCTACGAAACAGTTGTGTTTTATGTGTACAACTTTAACAGATTTGAGAAAAATCTTATGTTCATGTGATCCTGAGACAAACTGAATCTTGTATATCGCAATGGTTCGTTAGCACAAAACGTCTCTTAGGGCAGATCATCGAGCCAAATATTGCCAGATATGGTTAGGGAATCAATAAAAAGCGGGTGTTGGTTTGTATTTTGAGGTAAATTGGAATATGTGAAGATAAACCAAACTTGCTCCCAACTAGCCTGGAGCGTCAAAAACGGAGTCTAGCCGTTCATAGTTTTGTGGACCAATGCAACACAATATGTGGAAGGAAACCTTGAATTAGGAGATAAATAAATCAGTTTTTGATTAAAGGAGTCAACTTGTCATCAGACATAAACGGTTCATAACAAGTCAGATTGCAAGTAAACTGAAGAGATGTGTTGATAATAATTTGATGTTCACTAAATCAGAGTATCCAAGATTCTACACTACCGACATAAAATTTATTCAATATGGTTGTTTAAGTTGCACAAAAATACTCAATTTTGGACACAATAAGAACTCATGGAGAATGAGCTGAATGTCAGTTTTTCATCATCAGTTAACCACAAAATATTTGTGTGAATTAATCACGTGGGAAAGAAGACAAAATAATTGGTATGCCAGAATGCAAGATAAGAGGGAAACGAAATTGTGTGAACAGATCAATCTAGTTGAGATGAAAGCAGAATCCGCGAGAGATCCCAAACGGTACACACATAAATTTCCATCCTTAACATTGGATAAGTTCATTTTTGAAGTACTACCAGCAGGATCGAAATTTTGCTGTCTTAAGCAACTAGATCTGGAAACCCCAGCTCAAGAACAATTTTAGCAAATTACCGATCATCACCCATTATCAAATACTAATGTCAAAATGTTTGAGTCCACGTCAGTTCAATCTTGCTATCAATGGCTTACTCGAAAATCAATAGTCACGGACTTATTGAAAAACGAGTACTTATCGTCACCAAGAAGAAAAGCGAAAGCGTCATAATCTCCAAACCTCAGTCAAGATAAAACGGATCACTTGGGCAGAATGAACTCGCTGCTAGAGGACACAGTCGGATTTGTAGGAATAAACAACGAAAACAATAGAACGATGATTATGAAGAAGGCTACAAGAAAATCATTGTAATGTTAGGAACAATCGAGACTTATCCGTTCAAGCACTTTTGGAAGGGTCAAACTATTTTGCACTGTTATTCCTAGAAAAAGCTTTACAAAGCTGGAGGCCTTTGATATCGACCTTGGACACGTGAAATTTCCCGTTTTTACACAGTTGCAAAATGACCATTCGAGATGCTAAAGCATGTATTGTGATAGTTCAAGGTTTTTCAGATTTGTTCAAACTTTTTGAAATTTTAAAGGAGCTCAAAGTATCAAGAAGAAATATCCGTATTCACGACTATGTCGCTCAGAGAGAAAATGGAATTTCTAGAAGACTTTCTTGAAAGTGGATATGCACCTGTATGTCTACCAATAGAAAACAGTTGTTATACCGTTGCACATATAACGTTCAACTTCAATTTCCCAGACCATTATTAGCTAACATTTTTAAGACACGGCTTTAGAATGGTGCTTTAGCAACGTAGATTAACTTGCTCACTGTTTGTGTACTATATGTCGATGATATTACATGTGCATCAGACAAATTACTAGACCCCAGAGAAATACTGTAGCGGTTCAACTCAGCTCATCAGAATATCCGTTCAACTATCGAGCCTAAGTCACCCGAATGTATCTCCTTCAAGATATCTTCTTAATCCACCCCTCGGACGGGTCGATGCAAAGGAATATACATCGTAAATCAAAAAGTTTTGCCGTCTAATACCTTTGAGACGGAAAATTAACCTCATACGAAGTCCGGTTGACAGAGCCGCAAAAATCGGCTCAAGTGGCACCCTAGATGAGCAAAAGACAAATCATATACAGCGTACTAGTTGTAAACGGTTATCCAAAATGGTTTATTCACAAAGTCAAACCATTCGCTGCGGACAAGAAGTCCGTTTATATTTCATCGCTTTTTAATGGTAATGATGCATCTGGAAATATGGGTAACAGATTCGGCGCAGCCTGGGTCAACACCTAGTTTGCAGCCAAACTACCTGTCCAGTTTAATTTCAAGTCAAATTTCCGCTCTCGGTTGTAGGTACACTGCCTGTTTATGCTGCTTCCAATTATCTATACCATTTCGTCTGTTCCTTTGGAACGAGTCACATGGGTCATACGACACGATGATTGTTTGAACGTTTTTGGGTGCATTTTCTGGTTTGGCTAATTCGTGGCTTAACAGAATCTTGCTCCTCCTCGATCGTTGAGCAATAGATGGAGTCTAACCATTCAATTAATTCTACAAATACACCCCGTCTTATCTGTCGAGCCCGTGGTTTACAATCGAAACAGGTATAGCGTAACTTGGTGGCAGTTGCAAAAGTCATCGCCATTTACTTCATTCTCTCGTCTGCTATTTGTTCAGAAATGTTCTGTCGAGACGCTAAATCTCTCATGGCCCTGTTTCTATATTCTAGCTGAACAGGTTACCGGATCATAATCACCATCTTATCAGCCATCCTTATTTCACACTATCAACTATTAGGTGCTAAATTACTGGGTCTCAAAAAGACTAGATCATTGTGATAGTGATCATAGGCCAGTCGGTACATTATTGTCACCTAGTTCTCGCGTGAACAGTTCGTATGTGTGTTGTTTTTAACCGCTTTTGAGACACCCAAAACCAGCTTATTCGTTACAGTCTTCTTATTCCGATAATCCACCTTTACGCCAACATCATCCTAATGTTGAGTTGCTAGCATACGATCCAGTTAACTAACAGGCTAATAACAGGAAATTTGAGTTAAAACTCGATCATCTGGTCATGGATTGGTTGAATCGCTACGTGGCGACCGTTTGTTGTCTGGCTAGTGCAGGTTAACTATCAGTTCAGTCGATCTGAATCCAACGCAGGTATGGCGCCAGAACAAAACTTCTGTTGAAATACTGTCGGATCATTTCAATAGCCTCGCCATTTAGACTGTTGTTGATGGATTACATGACAGGTATTGAAGCTGTTGACTAGCGTTACTTTACTAACGAACGTGGGTGGTATTGTTATATTCGCTTCTAACTCTATTCGGTTTGGCGCAATAAAAGGTATCTAACACGGTCAATGGGTGCAGGTTTACAAGGTAAATGTTTTGGCAACATTAGTGATTCTGAATCGATTTAATGAAAGACCCATATTTTTGTCAGCTTTCATCTGACCACTTAGTACATCTAACACACCAGCTATATAGTCGGAAGCACAACGATAGTTTTGACATATTGGTGATTAACATCAAGAAAATGATTTTTATTCGAGTGTTCAACTGTTATTTGATTCACATATCGGTTTTTCACGAAGATTTGACAAAATAACAACATGTAACACATACAGAACTAAGATTATGTCTCAGTTTTATCCGCATTATGAAGAGAGCAAGATTATTACATCTATAACGATGTATTCTATATGACGGGTGCAGAAGAATTTTAGCTCCCTTCCTAAAATATGATGTAGCACAAACGCTTGCGCATCTGCTGCTTAAGTTAAGTTCTGTGCAGATTGGTTGCTTTTTCTTGAGCTCTGTTAACTTAACTCTCACCCCGCGAAAATTTACATGAAGCAAATCTCTGATCCAGCCACTTCTTTTGGAAATAATTTGTCTACAGCCTGTATCGATCTAGGTGGTGTCAATGGTTCTTTAAGTGTTTCACGAAAATGGCTTTGATTTCGGTCAGAGACTGATCCGGAGTATCCTCCCGCAGTGACTTTTTGCGTTGGGCGCACAGAGGTATGACTTGTTTTGAGGCGAGTTTTCTCATAAGTATGAAGGTAAACACTTTATGATTAGTTCGTAAGCATATGATTACGTTGCCTTTTTGAAGGCTGTCCTGTCATTTATGGGATATGTCAACGTTTTATCGATGAGCTTGAAACACTTTGACAGTTTGACAGTTTACCGGTTGTGCTAGACATAACTATGTATTTGTGATCTCGCATATCAGGCCGAATAGAACCGGTACGCAGAAAGCGCGAACGTCTATAAATGCTTAACATGCGAAGCAGATGTTCACAGATTTCCCTTTGCCCTTAACAAATTCACTCCGGTGAAGGTGACCACCTAACAGACGGACTCTGTACAAACAGTCTCTCTTTGCAACCTGCTGGTCCCACTAAGAACACCCACCACACTGATGGCCCCTTCGACCATCTGATCGCAAAACTCTTTCTCAACCGCTAGTGAGCTGCCCGTGGTTCCTTGGTAAATTGCAGACCAATCAGAAGTAGTTAATAGACTTCAACTTATGAAAATCAAAATTACAGCAGATGAAGGAAGTAGTAGCATCTATTCGGTACACAACAGGAGAAGTAGGGTGTGTGTGAAGGTGGTAGTACCTTGGTGACAATTAAACACAACGTAATTTTCATATGATTTTTCTATTTCTTTACCCAAATGAAACAGTACTTTTACTACCGTAATGAGTGCGTCATAATATCTCGTTTGAACTGTAAAGTTATATGTAGCAAGGGTTCGTGAAGGTGATAGATGTTGTACCCTTCTCTGGTTGAGTAAACACTACTCAGAAGAAGATAGCCACGTGGTATAAAACCACATATGTAACATATATACTTGTTAAGAAACATAGTGACTGATTTACTTCAGTAGAGTGGGGCATACTTTGAGCAGCCCGAGGACATACGTTAGAGGATTATTTAGAACAATAAGTAAGCTGTACGTGTGCCTCGTTCTGTTTCTGGTGCAGATGTGTTCATTGACTCATTGGCCAACTACAGTATGGTTAATTTTGAGAAAGTACTGAGTTTCATGTCAGGTCGTGTGGATGGTTATTGTTGATGATATTGTTAGTGTCAGACGGAAAGTTACCTTGTCAGCTTCGCTAGCTCAGTGAGTCACATGTGTTGATGAGGGACTACCATATGTGAGGTTTGAAGCATACTGGTGAGTGATCTTGATAAACAACTAATCAAGAAACTGATACATTTGCACCTTATCCAAATCAGTCATCACTAATGTTGGTCGCAGACTCTGACTAAAGGTTAGTCAACACACACCCAACAAACCTGAGAAATAGAACTCGTGTTCATTCTGTTACGGCCTACTATGACCACTAGTTGGTATGGTATTAATTTAGTGAGATTTGTTATGCTTTTTTAAACGTAAAATTTGACTTTCATTGGATCTTGTGCCAATTCGGGTTCGAGTTGTAACTGGTCCCAAAATTTTCTTCACACCTTACAGTATCGTTTGCTTACTATTTCTCCTGCTTCACATCCCAAACTAACCCGTTTAATTGTTATGTTTGACCCATCAAGGTTATAGATTTGGGAGATTTAAGATAATTCACTCGGTAATGTGTATTCGACAATTCCAATTAGACTGATCCAGATTGTCGTGTTAACGAAACTATCTTTCAAGTCCAAAAAACATCAGAAAAGTTGATCGAAATGATTAGAATTTATACGGTACTATTTGCTAAGATTACGGTAAAAGTGCTCTCTCATCTTGAATGTGAACTAACCGGATACACAATAGCCAGTTCACAACTGGTCATCAGTCAATGGGATATTAATTCTTTCAACCAATCCGAAAAACATGAAGGTGACAGCGAGAAAATTTGAGTAAGTAATAACAGTCTTCAAATAGAATAAAATGCACTTAGTACGTACATTCGTGATACAAAATTTATCATGATTATTCAACGTACACAAAACAAAGGGAAAATGAAAACAAATGTAGGATCGACTGTCCAGAAGAACAAACATCTTTCAAAGAATTGACCGTTGCGCATTGTACCAAACATAGAACGACAGACGTAACAGACGAATTTCGACAAATCCAACAAACTTTTTATTAGAGAACGATTTTTTTGCTTTGTGACACTGACAATAATCAACGCAGGTATCAGTTAACTTCAACGTCTTTACCAGTTCTTCCTTGTACCGTAAATTTCCGCATGTTAATGTGTTTTCTCATCAGTAGTCTATTCTCAGTAGCTTCAATAGCCTTGAAAGTGTCTAGAGCCACTTCGCATATTTTACAAGCCTGTTAAGTGGTTTTTTGTTTAATGTATCGTTCACTCTTTGTCAAATTATCTTATTTCCTTTCCAAATTAGTGCAACGGTTGAGTTGTCTTCAATGTGCCTTCTACCCAATTATTGACCTTAACTTCGGTGTAACTCCTACTTTATTTGGACTGCGTTGTTCATCTGACACTACACATTATTCAGGCTACTGCCTCTATACAGTTGAGGTATTCACAAAGAAACACAATTGGGTCGGTGGAGTTTACCTCAACATTTCAAATGTGCTCAGTAAAATAACGAGAAAATGACATTTAGGCAAACATAAGCTGCAGGCTGGAACAGTTATGTGGATAGCTGTACTAGTTTGGAATCGAACTACCGGAAACATTTTTGGCTATATGCTTTCGTTACACTTCTGTTGTTCATCATTGCTATTTATAGTACCATAACAAACAAATGTCTTAGGTGTTGTTTCCAAGCTTTAACACCTGGACAGGTTGGTCTATTAGAGTCATTTGAACTACATGGCGCTGACCATGCTTTCCGTTGATATCGATCCGTTCCAAGAACTTTGCAATTACACGCCGTTAATCAGTTGAATCCTTTTAAAATCGCATGGTGCGTTGTAAATCTTAGTGACTGCTGTTTGAAGTTAAGATGGCCAAAGTCATTAATCCCTATAGATTCTCCAATCTCTTTCTGGATCACGGTTGATTCTTGTTCATTTACAGGTCAAACACAAACGACCTCTCAGTTGTATACCATAGAAAATGAAGCGTGGTGGTTGAGGAAAGTAATTTACCTGTGTTCATTCTTATAAATGTGTTTAGACTATAAGTTGACTTCTATTCACTGGGTGTGGGTTTGAATCCTCAACATCAGCGACCCTGCTGAAGCATAACAAAAATGAAACTACTGTCCGTCCCCTCACTGATGGACACTGGGGTTAAATGATTGCAGTACTTCAAAATTTATGTCGCTTTGACTGTGTTAAGCTATACGTTTGCAGATCAAAGCTGTTCATTTCACGATTCTTCTCAAAGTTGGGCTCGCCGATCTGTCGCAATAATTTTTGCGAAGTAAATTGGCATTAGAATTACGCCTAATTCTACGATTACTTTGATATTTGTTCAAAATATTAACTGCTTACCAAACATATAAATAGAAAACAAGATAAGCTTTCCTTCATTAGAGTAAAATCTAAAACTGCTGCAGATAACTAGTAAGCATTAGTAGGTCAAATATCCCCACGTGTTTACTTCTGTGTCGTTTACCTAGGCGACTACAAGATGAGTTGTATATAAACCTTCTTAATCTGTTCAATATTAGCCAGTTAACATTATCACACACAAAGAGTAGGGTAAAGAAATTGATTATCGGTTTTTTTTACAACAAAATGCTCGTGCTGATAATGAAGGATCATACCATGGACCTCAAATAATCCATACCACTTTCAGTGGCTACCAGCAGCGGAACAAACAAAATATTCCCTTTAACTCTGTTTGTATGGCACTTTCGTTATGTCCGACACTTTCTTTCCATAACACTCTAAGGTTGCATCTTAGAAATTAGCTGTTAATCAATTTTTTCTCATCTATTCTTACCTTAAGGTAACTGGGAACTCTTTCGAAACCAAATCCCAAGGCTTCCTTGCAACATAGGCAATCATCGAAGACAACCACCTCAGTTAGTATCAGTGTAAGCCCCATTACTTACCGTTGGGAAGCACATCTGATATTGTAAGACTTGAACTTTGTAGGAGCAAAGACAACTCCCTTCACTTTTGTTGTAAAATGCAGCCACGTTTGGCTAGTGCTTTCTGGACAGTTGTTTCGAAACAAGGTAAAGATGGTCAACAATCAAATGGACTTCATTATTTTGTTTCGAAATCACTTGGTGAACTATTCTTTTCTTACTTATGTAAGAGGGGGGGAAAGTAGACAGAGAGAGTCCAAGTTCGTTCAGTATAAATATTTGATAGCCCTCTTACACCCTTTCCAAGTTGCTATCTGAACTGTCAATTTGGAAGTGATGACCAAAAAAACTCAATCAGTCATAGTTATGGATGTAATACTACTCCGTTTCTGCCTATGTATTACGTCGCTCAGTAACCGTGCCAAGAGGAAAAACGCCGGCTGTAATGTCACACAACAAGAGAGTAGTCGAAATGTCTACTCGGACACTCAGTGCATTGCAGAGTGCTATTTGACTGACTTGAAAAAGAACGTTGGCTGCATTACATCAGGAGTGACCAGTAACTTTTGGATTGGGTAGCTACAACCACCATTGGCGTGACGTTGAAATTTAGAAATAGACACGATGATTGCTTAGCAATTCTAACGGCAAGCTGAAAGTTGTTTAGATATCAATCACTAGAAGTAATCGAGTAAGTCATAACTACGATACTCCATACTAAGAAACAGTTTTATGAGAGGCAGTATATTTCGCACTAGATATCTCGTTTATTGTAACTATTCCGCTGAAAAGAACTTTTAAATAATGAGCTGGATTTGCTTCTTTCAGGGATGAACTCTGAGGCTAAATTCAACCTATTGACCAAGGAAAAAGTGTTCATGTGAACAGCGTCCTTCAGTGATGATTATTTGCACATGAGCAAATCATGTACAGCTGCATTAATTCAGCTACAGTCATTATCACGTCTTCACTAGAAAAGACAGTTTATTTTTGTCCGGGGTAAAGTGAACTTGATGTAAATGAGCGACATTGTCTTAGTGTCTTTTGCTATTCTATAGCGGATATAAATAGGATATGATTGAGTCCAAGTGTGAAATTTTTGAAATCTGGACATGGTTTCATAGCTGAAGTGATGAAACGGTGCTTTCATTTGGACATTCCGTCCTTGTCACTAGTCTGAGTTCAACCAAAGCCCGGAATATCAATAATTTGGTTTCCTGTAAACGATAACGATAACAAACATGAGGCTAAGGTTATCTTAGGAAATGGACTTGGGCAAATTAATCTTGTCTGATTTACAACAAATACTGAACCAAAGAGCCAACGTAGCTAACTTTCATCAGGTGCTGTTTCATAAGTTGGTCCTGAACCAAAATATAACTGGCTACAGTGTTCTTCAGATAAGGATTTCCCAAGATTAAAACATCGGTACTTTGCTTGGACAATCTCACAATTTCTTAGACAGTATACAGTCATGTTGCTCTGCTGTAGCAAGAGAAATTCGCTCAGTTTGTTGATTGGGGGTTGGTACTTATCTTTCAAAAAGGTACCGAGATTACGTCAGTTTTAGTCATGTGAAGAAAGGTATGGAAAACAAGCTTGTTTTCGGTGCTTCATCGTCAAACTAATTACAACACATTTATGAATTCGCTATGAATAGTGCATCGGTAGGGCGAGGAATGATAACTATTACAGTCAATGTTAAGTCCATCTCGGCAATTAAGGGTCATTCACTCAGTAGAGTATATTCGACCACTCTAATATCTAAAACATTGCGTTCCCTTAATCCATTTAGTCAAAACGTGGGAAGACACATATCGCGAGATGTTAACATTTCGATTGACTCTCATCAGTCGTCAACGTAAAACTAGCAAATCTTATACAAACTGCGTATAGCAACAACAATTGAACGAACCAACCACATAGTTCTGACCTTTCACACGCTAATAGTT
>LUCH01002220.1:0-12538 GCA_013368495.1 Paragonimus heterotremus | reverse complement strand
GATCAAAGTCAAGTGACCTGAAGTGAAACACCCTTTTTAGTTTCAAAGTACGTTTCATGAAGTGGTAATTACAGTCCTGAAATAGGCGACAATAATACTCCTAGTGGGGATTGGTATGTTCCCTTGACTGTTACCAAAGACTCTGGCACACCGATTTCGGAAATCATCGATCATTTCTAGATTAAGGATGATGACATTATGTCCATCAGGCGTGACCAAGTTAGATGCATCTAGCTGCAGCCGTGCCCGAATGTTCTTTATTGACGTTGATATTACTCATCAAACCTGCTTAAGGCTGATATTTATCGTTCCACATAGCTGACGTTGCTTGAGTGCCAGTACAGTGTTAATCGATATGCAGTTTGATATTCATGTCCAGTTGATAAATATTCCCCGAACATTCGGAAACCAGCAGTTTTTGTGCATCGCCTAATCGGTTTTTCTCGTTTAAATTTTTTCGGTCGCCTTCCTGGGACGTACTTACTGCCAGATTCATTTATTCCAATCTCACTGAATTGCCAGTAATCACTTAAAGACATTTCCTGATTTCACCTATACATCAACAATGATGTTTGATATCTGAACAATACCGAGCCCCCGAAAAACACGAGAAATGAATGACATGGTTTTCATTCAACCAGACAAAGGTTCTGGTCTTGTTATGTTGAACAAGGCTGATCATGAGTACAAAGTCAATAGTGTACTTGCGGAAATACGAACATTTCATGCAGACAGTACAACTGACAGCAGTATTTTGATAAGGAGACAAGACTCAAGAAAGTTCCAAATCATACTACCACACTGGTACGTCTCGGGACTTCAATACAGACAGATGAAACCAACCTGGACTTGCACACGGTAGTTACGAGTTGTTTAGAAAACACAAATGTGGTGTCCAGTTAAGACAACTCAGCCTATCACATGCTTGCCAGATTACCTGTAGACAGTCCAAATCCCATCCGTCAGTTGTATACGCCATTCTATGTGAAAGATTCTTTGCAACTGACGCAAACTTTAGATAGCTTATCGATGAATTCACTCAGGATGTATTTTATCCATGTCGATTCATTACTTGCAAACGTCTCTTATGCCCCGAAAAACAACTGATTTTTTGTGCTACTGCATTGTCCAATGAAACTCACTTTTTGATTCCGGGTTGATTTCCCTAACGAACGGATACTTTTCTGCACAGAGACTATCGGTTTTGATCTTGCAGGATCATCTAATAAACAGTCGATGGGTAGTCCATAAGGTCCAATGCTTGTGAATAATTTTTTAGTAGTAAGTTACAACTGTCTGATGCTAAAATGGCACCAGACTTTGTAAATTATATGTAGATAGTATATCGCTTATTACCACCACTATTCATTCTGTTTCAACCTCAAACCATTTTAATCCCATTCGTGATAGCTTTTCTGTCTCTCATGAGGAGTTATCAAACAACAGTATATCTTTTTTAGACATTTCACTGGCAAGACGGCAGAATGGCTCAATGCGACGCTCACTGCACTGCAAACCCGTTGGAGCAGTCAGCATTTGTTGTTTACTTCTTTCGCGCCGGTCACTTACAAACGAGGTTTGGTGTAAACCTTGTCTCACACACCCCGACAGATCTGCACTGCTTGCAGGAATTGGGGGAGAGATTAAAGAAGGTGATGCTCACAAACTGATAATCCGAGAAGTTAATTGGTACCCGGTTATACAGGACTGATAAAGGGTGATATAAGTATGGTTTCCACGAACACGTCTACTCATTTGCATACCTGGCGTGCATTCACACACGTTGGGTAGCAGTGGGTTGTCATTCACTGTGGTGGCACTTTCTCCATAGTGTGTACACACTATTCCGATGGTCGCTTCTGGTCCTTTAATTCATGAATTTCGCTTGCGCGTAGTATACTACTCACAAATGAGACTGCCTGTTATACAACACGAAGAAGCAGGTCTTTCTGAACCTCCCTTTTACAGGCGACCATATCACAACTGAAGTAAGTCGAAAATTACAGTCCGGTCCAACTCATACATACCATGCAGGTGAATTGCGGTTGCTACTCACAACTATGAGTGTTGCTCAGCTTGTTCATAATCGAGACCTATCGAAATGTTCTGTCTCACATGTAATACATCAGTTTACTTACAGTTGCGGTGGCCTCAACATCTGCAGAACAGATCGGTTACTACGACACAGAATGGTTAAACATATGCCTAAATGACTGGTGCGCGCGACTACGCAACAGCCAATGGCAACATAGCGAGTGAACCGGAATCCAGCTTCATCCATTGCAAGGCATATCAGGGAAACAAGTCATACTGTTGACCCTACCACCTAGTTTCACGTATTATTGCGTAGTAGGAATCTTAAATTGCTTGCTTTGTCCGAGATAGTGTTACTCAATACTCGCCGTCTAGCCCTATAGGTGAGTGTAAACTTTTAACTCATGCCATTCGTCTGTCCTGGAACTGATAACAGGTCTTGTTTCACGTAAACTCAACTGATGACCGTTTCCAGTACTGTTGCTATTCACACGTCCTGTATATTTGAACGTTTACATTCGCGACTGAAGAGACTACAGTAATAATAACCACAACGTAATGTGGACGCCGGTACGCCTCCTGACCAGAACTTCTTGGTGAACAGAAGGATCACCATTGGATGATCGGTAACATCGTTACAATCTCAGTCGAAGTGGCATGCCTGCAATCAGTGGTTGATCAGGAATCCTAGCATAACATCCAGCGATAAATGAACAGAAGTTAGCCCATACAAAGTGAATGGGCTGGCACACATCAGTAATCACAAGGATTATCAATCCTATTAGTGTTGATACTACTGGACTCAACCAAACTGAGAGTGGACGGAATAAAACACATCATGTCGAACGGTGACTTGTGAGATCTCTCAAAAGTCTGACAGATCATGACACAATAACCAAACAGCTTTTGTCTGCCTATCACTTTACTTAGCACTGCTCCTATCAGGCTGGTTAATCCCTTTAGAACATCCCGGTTGAGTATGCCAGACAGAAGTTGACAAAACAGTCTCCCTTACTCTTACGTTACCATTTAAATCAACACAAAGTTTAGCTAATTTGAGCGTCTCTAACACGTGACCGCGCTTTTGCATTCAAGTCGACTTTACAGTTGGTTTACTTCAAAAAAAACACTAGACTGGATTAATAAATAATTTATTAACCTTGTGCTATTTTGCCTCCACATATTACTACCCGGCGTCGTCTTATGACGCAAGCTAATTTTGGGCGTTTCTCCATACTAGTAACAGAAACTTATTAATTATGATCTAATGTTAGGTCAGTGGTGCCGTGTGGAATACGTTTGCCTTGTGTGAGACTAGGCCAGAGCGTAAATTCTGGCGATGGTAAGGATATAAGTTACCGGTAAGCTCTAACAAGAAACGAGCCTCAAGTGTAGCGCTTCTCTCATCAAGGTGTCAGCTGGAAGTTCATTAGTGATAAAATATCTGGAAGCAAGTTTAAATAGTGTTTGATTAACATCAAACAAAATGACAACACAGGATCTTGTCAGGTGACAGATTTGAAGGCGGGAGAAAACCTTGTAATTGTGATGTGTCGTATAAGCCAATAGGATTTACGTTATATTGTACAACATGTGGCTTCCTATATGAGTGATACCTTAAGAAGGTCGGATTTGAGGTGTGTTTTCTCAGTGATGGCCAAATAGTCGAGCAATGGTTGTTCAGTGGGATATGACTCAGTTGGCCGTTCAGTAAGCTGCATCTACCATGAGGCGAATCCTGTAGTTTTGAATACGGAATCGACAATGAATTTTCCTAAGACGGAAATGTCACTTGGATGAACTGGACGGTTGAAGGGTTCCGCAAATTCGATCGGCATGTCAGGCATTTTTAGAAAGGTCATGAAACACACTTTTGTGTGGTGATGACATGTACAAGTAATGTTTTGCGATACAAAGTTTTGTCTGTGCGAATGCACTGCCACAACAACAGGTTGGTACTCTGAAGTTTTGATTCCAGTGCTGTATGGTGTGCTCATGAATTGTTGGCATCATTAGAAGGGGTTTTGAAAACTCAATTTTCTCCAGACTTTGCACTGTAGAAGTAGAACACAGAAGACAGGCGCAACCCAAGAGTGTTGCAATTTCCATCCGAGCATCGGTCTATATGTCAAAGTCGTTACCAATTTCCTGCTGTAGGTTGGTTCTCGAGATTTCATCTTCACCAAACCTTCGGGCAGTAGCTGGTTTTGAAAACCTAAACAACCGTCGAAATTTTTAATGTATACACTGTTCAGCAAGCAGTAAACGCACTGCTGTTTGAAACCTGACATCTACTGATGCGTCTTTGTAAAAACGAATTTAAAATTCTAGCTACTGTACTCACTTTTACTCACTACTAGATCACGTTCAGTCTCTTACGAGACTGAATAGGTATCTTATGGTCAAGTCTGGCTGGAGATCACACGAAGTTCAGAAGCAGAGAACTGTTCAACTAGTCCAGGTTAACATCCGCCACTACTCTGTTAGACTTGGAATGCTAGTTGAAGTCTATCAAGGCTAATCAGAAAACCCACTGTCTACTAAATCGGCTAATCAACTCAGAAGCTCGCTATTATTTCCTCATCGATCTTCTACAACAGGCCAAACACCTAGACATCCTCTCCTTTCTGTGGAGAAGAAATAGTTAGGTTGTGTGCGTAGTCTGAGCACAGTGTACTGAAGAAAAAGAATTACTGCTGTGACTATGTGCATCTCAAAGTCTCTACATTTAGAGTATCGGACGTTTCAGCATAGGAGATAGCACTGCGTTACACTGAGACTGTCTTACATCTTTCGGTCATGACCACATATTGAAAACATAGTCAGTTACATTTGGAAATACTGTGTAAAAGAGTAGCACGCGGCTGGAAGTAACCATCTAGATTAAAACCATGTTATACGTGCGTGCTTCTTTTTGTCACTTGTTCACAGGATCTACGTATTTAAATACAATGAAATTCGATGGCATTTGAGCACAGAAGTTGTGCGCAGGGCTTAGCAGGTAAGATCTGTGAACGAGTTGCACAGATAAGTTCATCCGAGTGACTTTAACGAACACTGGGAACAACTTTCATTTGCTATGAAAGCTAAATGTAAAGACGTACGTTCCGTAGAAGCAGTCTGACCAAGACATTACCGGATTTTCGATTGATTGGTAAACCTTACGCACAATTGTCGCTCGATCCTTTCTGTCGCCGAGTATGATGAAAACCGTCCGGGAGGTAAACACAAACTGACCCAAAGTTCACAAAAAGACCGTGAGTTACATCTAGTGGGATAATCGAACGGGATTGAACGGGTCATTTCTATAGGGTGACAAAATTTTGCTATCCTCAATTAATGTTCCTGTTGACCATCGCACCAGCCGTATTGACACTGCTTTTAACTGGATGTCTGTTATCACCAACCAACTGTGCTGGCTTGTTAGCAGGCCAAACCATCTGAGAAATGGTTCAGGTAGCCTGAACCGAACCCTATTGACGAAAGGACCCGAGCGGTCACATACTTCATTCCAGCAGACTCGCTGTCATGTTTAAGCGTAACAGGATCAATATCCTTAAGGCTTTTCTTCTACTCTTTTTTCAAACATGGTAGAAAGAGTTTGATAAACTAAAGAAGTACATTATGATTAGTGAGTTCAAATAAATATTCATATTTCGTATTACAAAACGCGATGCTTACATAACAACCGCGGATTCCTACTCGTCTTTTTAGCGTGCAAATTACTCTCTGAATTGGTATCACATGGGCTCATCAAACTCAGAATAAGCCAGCTACTTGAAAAACAGACATGAATTCCATCCACTCTGGGGTTCATTTGCCACAAGTTTATCTCATATTGGTTATAAAACACCGATTTTTCAGTACGGAGTCAACGACAGTGCTATTTTTAAAATACTGTTTTTGTTGACTTGTAAAACTCTCTGAAACTAGCCAGTTTCTGAAGAATCTTAAAATAAGCTGAACGGTTAAGATCGTTACATGTTCACGCTGGAATAATGATTTCAGATTATAAACAACTACCTCCAACGTTCTGTACTTTGATCGACGTTCATCATGGGTGTCCAGCCCAACTTCATCGTGGTCAACAGTGAAAATGATACAATTGAAGAATTCACTGATCTCAGTGTGGAAGTTCTTCCCGGCACCAAGCTACCTGTCATGAAGTATGTGCATAACAGTAGTGTGCATTACTTTTCTACTGACGACCTATGTATTGTGCTGAATAGAATGAAGCACTGAGCTGGTCTAAAAAGAGTACTTCTACCACTTCCGTCTTCCAGACGATGTATTTCAAACTTTCAATCGTTTCACTGACTTAGTTAACAACGATTCGTCCACTTGTACTATTATTGTTAAGATGTCAGTGAGACTGTCAATACCACATGTTGCCAATGCTCACTTATGTCAGCTTTGGAGCACTACGGACATCGGGTTGTCCATGAAGGGAAGTGCGCATAATGCTTGCATGGAATTCGTTCGTTTTATGGCTCAGGAACTGTTTGTTCTTGAGGACGTTGTGATCAGGCTAGAGATACTTACCGATCGTTGCCTCCATCAAAGAGCTCACACTTAGTGAGCAACGCAGAAATGCGCCAGTATGTAATTCGACGGACTTGTGATTTGAAAGCAATTACTCAGCTGTCAAAAGTTCAGTCCTTGATGCATGTGTTACGCATTCTGTATGTCAACAGAGCTTTTAACGTGATGTTCGTCCAGTTAAATCATTAAAGTTAGCTAAAGGCTCTAGGTTGTCTAACAGTGAAGCAAATGCATATTGTTAACACCCTGCACATTCCTCTGAGTTGAGCTGATAGATACAGTCTTCCATTTTGTGAACTGTTTGCAACATGTGAAACATGCAACGTGTCGCAGTCGATGACTGACCCGCATCCATAGGAAGGATAACAATTATCGTTAGTTCTTTTTCATCTTGTTTTTTGTCTCCTTCTGTGTTTGATCTCTTGTTTAAAGATAATCCAATTAACTATTACAGTGACCACCGGTTTGAACCACGTTATCGTTTGGTAGAGCATACAGCCGAATCAAAATGTAGCGTGTATAGATACTTCGCAGTAGTCGTTCAATAACCTCATTTAGAATCAGTTTTGCCGTCGTCCGCTGTGCTTCGACTAATTAACCTCCCGGACGCTGATTACATAACATCAGCATATTTACTTTCACTGTGCATTTATTTGGTGCACAGTTGGTCTGATAATTCGCTGCGGAAAAGAACTGCCTTGTCAACCAGGAGTGCCAGGGGAAATGCACTGCGTTCACTCAGTGTCGTAACCTGACTGACCAAAGCTGGCGAGGCACGACTTGAGGCAAGAGGCACGGCTCAGAAGACTATGCTAGCGAGAGAAAATCAAGCTTTGCTGACAAAAGTTTTAACGCTCCATTTCTAATGTGATTGCGGGCACATCGTGGCTTTGATGATAGTCAAAACCTCTTGAAAATGTTCGTCATACGGGACGTTTTCAAAAAAGTCTGTCTAACTCCTGAAATCCGGCTACTGAACGACTCAAAACTTACTCTGGAAAAAAAATCGAATCCTATTTTAATGATTATGCCTTGTACCACGTTCGAGCCATTTTTTGACCTGCGCGTCTAATCCCAGTGACGTTAAAGATGACTGCAACATTTGCTGTATTAGAGTCCCTTGCTGTTTTATGTCAGATTAATTCGGCAAGCGATTTCCGTTGATCTTTTTAGTTCTTTTAATCGTTCTGTGCAATTGCCTCAATCTCTGCACTCATTTCAAGCTTGGTTTGTGCTATACTCTTTCACCAGACTACTTATCACTAAAGTCAGCTCTGCTTTGATGCCTTGAGGTTTCATAATGACAATAAGGAAAATTTGTGATGAGTTGTTCTTGAACCTATCCCAGCTCTGATTCGTTATTGACGAACTAATTTTTATTTAATCAGTAATCTTCGCGTATTTAATAAAAACTTTATTTTATTTGACTCATTTGCATGGTACTGCTTTTCAAATCGCTCGGATGTCGGGTAATTTGGTCCAATACATATGCGTAATCGTGACTGGTCCAATGCTCTGTCTTAAGCTAGTCAGCATTTAAGCGAACAGACAGTCGACATAGTCAACGCTACAACAGAATCCCGTAATCAATTCACCAAAGATTCAGGTCTTCACATGGACCAAACATTCACTAGCTGACTAATGATTAACCTATTGTCTTAGTAACATTTCGGATCGCTATCTCGATCCTGCTTTATCGCTTCCTTTCATTGACCTTAATGTAATTTTTTGTTATTATTACTGCTTGGCTGATTAATATCTGTCTGTGTCCTAGTTCGTAATATCCTGAGGAGTGTAAGGTAATCGAAATGGACGGATTTTTGATAGGAGATCAACGGCTAGTTATCAGAAGGTCAGCATGGACCAACGCCGGCCAGTCGAGCAAACCGTTGTCTCAAGAAAGTGACCACGGAGGATAGCACTCAGGCAGAGAAACAGATCAACGTCTGATCATAACAAGCTATTCAGGTGGGTTACGCGTCATAAAAAACAAGCGGCAAGTAGGGCTGAATCAGTCAACAAAAAGTTGTGGCTTTGGAACCACTTATTCGATCTGCTACTACTGTTTGTACATAAAATAATATGTGAAAAACCAGCACTATTGAAGTTGCCAGCGACGTTCAAGTTGTGTCAACCATGGTTCCAAATACTTAGGAGTAAAGTGGATATTACTGAGTACCACCAGCAACGTTTCACTTTTTCGTTTAAGAAAGCAGAGAATCTTCAACAAGAACAGCGGTTGAAAATACTGACGTATATCAATTAATCTACTGCCCCATATCATTGTATATATTGATATGATTATATCACTCTGGGCGTTGGTCGCCGTGTACATGATTATCGACACAATTACAAGCGTCCTTCTGTAAGTAGACAAGTAAAAGTTTAGGAGAAGAATACACCCTGAAGGTTGTATTAATGATTGACGAACAGAGAAGATACTTGAAGACTAAAGGGATGTAAATTAAAACCAATGTAACTCTATTCGCTTGATAAAAATTTTAACGAACCATTTTAAAAAAAACTGTTCTGCTGTACGTACAGCTGAAAAAATTACTGGTATATAAGCAGCATTAACGGAAAACATGACGTTCGCTATCCAACATGGACAGAGTTTATTGAACATAAAAGTCTGGCATCTCACTGACAGATGGTGACTGATGGTAGCGAAGTTGAATGATGACTCCAACTGATCACTTAGCTGTGCACTGTGTTAAGACAAAACGTCGATATCAAACCAAACAAACTCAGCAGGTAGCACAACGGGTACCATTTTTAAGCTGCGTGTGATTTTTTGCATGGTGGTTTTTATCCTTCAATCACATACATAGTCACAGTAATGTTAACTGTACAAGATCGATTGAGAACCAGCATCTACTTTCAGTTTAACTGTTAAACGTTTCTTTGGATTTCATTTCGTCAAGGCTGATCAATCAAACGATCAATTACACCACTTCAAACTCGTGAAGCTGAATGATATTTTTCTCTTAAGAACACTCAAATAAAACTCACAAGATTTATGAGAAGTCAGCTAATGTTAATTACCGATTGCAACTGTCAGGTGAATGTCACAATAATGACACAAAATTATCTGAATGAATTTGTTACCAATTTTGCCAGTCAGTCACAGAAGGTTTATCGACTTTCATAATCACAGAATTCCGAAATGTTTTCTACTATTCCTCAATTGGGTCCCCTTTATCCAACACACCAACGTAACAGAATGAGTTACTACGAAACAGCATCATTTCATTTGACCTCACTAATCACGTACTAAAAAAAAGCTCTCTATGGTCCGTAAAGATTAAACTTGCAAATGGTAGAATCAGTCCATAAAAACTAAATGTTTAGCCACAAAGCGCATAAAGTCGGTCACCCGGGCACCACACCATCAAATTAGATTATTTCATTATTGCCCTACATTAGTCAGACTTTGTGGGTCGTCTGCAAGACTTTATTAACCGGATTTTATTGATTGGTTTTGCTTGCACAAAGTCGTTGACACAGACCAGCTGGTTGTATTGGATGCAGTAACCTGATATTTTCTGTTTGTAAATTTGATGATTAATTTAAATTCAACCAACAAAATGTCGAAAGGTTGCTGATATTAGTTGTGCGTAAGTTAGCTTTAACCCTTCACCGAGATGTCTCAAATAAATAAAAATAACCTTGACCCTCAAACAAGCAAACTTTCGTTTGTTCGAAGCTTGAGTGTTGTGGGCAGTCAACAGAAATCAAACTGGAGTACAGTGTCGTTTGTTCTTTGCTAAGTATGTTTTGGAACGTAAGCGACCACCATTTTTGTAAGATATGCCCATCATCGTTTCACGAGATTGATACGACTTCATTCAGCACTTTTACTTAGAACTCTACTCAATGATCTTTGTGGTTCTTTCTAGTCAGCTTTGATATAATATAACCTGCAAATTTCTGGTTGATAATACACACTGAGGATTGAACGACAGAAGCTTCCATGTGATCTTGTCCGCTTGCTAATTTTCTTCCACTGTTCTGTGACTTTCATTTGATCTCCGTAAACTTAACCTGTTGCACTGTCGTCCCTCATCACCTTCTGAGTATGCTTTCCGAGATGAGAAGCTACTAAATGCGACACACAGAAGTGATCGCTCTGTCCCTTAACTTCGCGTTATTAGCTAAGAAACTTAGTCTGATAGTTTGGGACATTTTCACAGGGAGAGCATGTACCGGATGTTCAGTTCAATAGTGGGTTTGTGTCTGGAGTTGAATAAATTTACCGACCACACATTACGAACACTATCGGGCTGACTACAAAGCGCTTCTCCCTATTTCTTACTGGGGAAGGTTGACTAAAAAGAATCACTTCGTTATTTACTACCATTATACTAAGTTGACGATTTTGGATTAAGCAAGAGAATATAACCTAAGTTGTTACAATGTCATACGACTCGTTCTAATTCCTCTAACCGAAGACAGTTTCTGAAGCATAAACGTTTAGTGAGTCATCAGAACTGCACTGCATGAATCTATTATGGCAGCCTAACCAACGGATAAATTCGAGGTGTCGTTTCAAACCTCCAACCGTGCCCATATCTATGTTCTAATTTCGCCCCACACAACTGTACACCTAGTTCCATTTCTTCAATTTTCAAGCCAACCTTTCTTCGGCAGATTGTTTCCTTACCATATGTACATATGCTGTAGACTTGCTTCAACCCGTAAGCTTCTTGTGATTTCCTTTTGATTGGCTTTGTCGTGCTATGTTTGTTACTAAATGCAGCAAGAGATTATTCATCTAATGTTATAATCATGGATAGCTGGAACCTTTTGGGTTGAGGTTTCTTTAAGTAGGTATTCCCGGTTTTGTTGATAATTATATTCAGCAAGTCACTTAATACTGCATCGAAATGGGTTATAAAAAATGGTGTTTCTTGTCAAAAACTGGATGCCTGCAGTTCAGTGATGTTTTATGCACCCATTAACGGCCTACATCTACACAGCTAGATCGTTTACATCATCGCTGTACTAATTATCATATTTTAATATGGAAACTGCAATACACTTTAAAGTAAAAAGTGGCAGCTTTTTCTTGGTTCATGGAATGAGTACAAAAACATCGGGGAGGCAATCTGAAAACGCACTGTTTCAAATAAAAGTGATCGTGAATATTCTGCCTCAAAGAAGTTAGTTACAGATGAGCAGTGATGGATGTCTGGTTTATATAAATTCATTGTCAGCCGGCTGATCGCAGATGTCATATTCCCATAAGTATGCTAGTCAGCTCCTGTGGGAAATATGACCAGTGTTTGAATATTACTCTCGTCACGGCTTATCAGTAGTGAATACCTGTGCCATGGCTAAGATTAGACCACCGGCCACGCTTTTATGAGGTAACTGTGTTGACCATTGCTCCATGACTGAACTATCTTGTTGTTGTAAACCCTCCTAAACGATACGCTGGTTCGATCTCGGTGTAGTGGTGCGCTCGATAAAATCGGATTCTCGTCGCAGTAATGATTAACACGAAAACCTCGGTCCCGAAAAGTACCGCGACTGTACGGTATTCGTTTCTAAGGCAAGTCAAAAGACGCGTTCAAAATGTAAAGCTTTGTTATGCTCCAAGACGGGGTGCGGCTAGGGCGACAAGTACAAGGTATTTATAGGGCGCATAATGACCACACATTCCTAAGACATCAAGAGAACAGTTGTCGGAAAAAAGAGTTAGGATCGCTAATGAGCATAGCGGTGTAAAAGTCTCAACCGATTTGAACAGTTTCTCTAAGTAAGACTGAGTCAATCGATTTTTTTTTCATTCTCACGACGGAGGCGTCTTGGGACGGTAACAGGGTGGGCGCCCTAACACTTGTGAAAAAAACTCAGTCACACTCGCTTGTGAGTAACGTTCAGTTTGCCGGACCGCTTCTGTAGGGATACAGTTACTTTCCTGTTAACTCCAATCGGTGACCCCAAGATTCGAACTTTT
>LUCH01002219.1:79611-95962 GCA_013368495.1 Paragonimus heterotremus | reverse complement strand
AAATAATGAATGAAAGGAAATAATCATATAATAAATTGAACATTACTCCAGCATCCTTGTATTGCCATCGTCACACGTAATCCACCATAGGAGCAGCAGCCATACCGAATTTCGAAAAAGATGTTCGTTAACCCCGTTCTCAATTAATGGTCAATTTAAACAAACATATATCAACCCATGACGCAGAATTCGTCGGTTTCAATTTCTGAAACAGATACCGCGCTACCAAAGCCGGGATTTGCTTGAAAATATTTTTCCAAACGGCGAAAGTTGGGGAAATCACGTTCTGCAACCAGCATGCGTGTAATTCCTTCATACTGTCGTCTCAACAACATCACCTTAGAGGTCCTTGGCATCCTGAAACTTTCGCAAACAGTAAGCTGTCCTACTAGTCAAACTTTTAGTGGCCAACGATTGTGCGGTTTTACTCATGTTTCCTTGTTTGTCTATCCTGTGTAACTGCTTCTATGTGTGCGGCCTACAGGGGGCGTGATACCAGACTGATGACATTTTTCAGGTCATGCAACCAGTCGCGAGCAGCGGATGCTTACATCTTCCATCACGATTTGCCTGTTATTCTATCCTTCAGGGGAGTTTCGCTCGAATCTTTACGAGTGTTGCTAACTTTATTGGAAGGGTCTGCACATTTCCCGCTGGTCGCGCTTTTGAGTACCGCCAAGGAGCTTCAATCCACCTAGTGTTCATTTCCTTTCTACCCTTGGTTGTTACCGTTGATTCGGGATCATACTAGAGCCGTGGCCTGGTGGTCACCTAGCCAACGACTCACCACATTTCTAGGCACTGCTGGAATTATACGGTTTGTTGTCCGCACTCTACCAATTTTTTAATTCCCATGCCTGTTGGGATCACACTTTAAATGCTTTCCAGGAGGGGCACACAGAATTTTCATTAGACGAGGGTAGAGGAGATGTTCACTTTTCTCATATACCCCGTACTCATTCACTTTACCCTCTGATTGTAAAATTATTAGTAACCATCAGCATAATAACACGTGCTACATTTTTGCACCTTTCTATATACTGAACTTACGCAATCTCCGTTTATGTAATTTACGTCCAACCTGACGTCAACAGGAGCCATGACGAAGTATCGGTAACTTGATCAGGCGCCCGTGTTCACACCAACGCTAATCAATCCCTCTCAACGGTCAACATTTTGGTCGAAGAACCTGTTGCACTACAGTGCCTTATGCTGCCACAACTTCTGTTGCCCAGATTCCATCCCACTAATTGTTTGCTCCGTCACACACGGCGACGAAAAGTATGCGGCCCTCGCCCAGTGCTTATACTCCGGACGTAGTATTATGATATGGTGTGCCAACAAGTGTGTGATGCTTCTAAACCACTTTCTTGAATTTATTCGGTTTACTAAGCTTGTAAAAAGGTCGTGGACCCTAAATCTAGTGGTGACGATTATCACCCGTCCGTCGAAAGTAAACAATCTGGCGAAAACCATCCGTTTTACTTTCAGCGCAGTCTGTATCCAGACGTTACGTTTTCGGCTAACTTTTTAGATCCCTTTTCACGTGGTGAACTACTTTTACTGCTGTTGCATTCTTATTCAGATGCCGAGTTGTTCCCTTCACTTATCACTGACACACTGGTGACTGATTATCGAGTGCCTAAGTATCCTCTCTAGTATGCCTGATTGCTGACTGTTTCTGGCGGACATATAGTAGGCCGGGTTTTTTAGTATACTCCCCGCTTAGTCATCCAAATTTGAAGTTCTGAGTCAGATATGTTGTCGACATTATAAAACAAAAATAATAACGTCACAAATTTTTTGTCAATAAAAAATATTTGCACCTTGTTCCTCATACTATATGTGATCACTCCACATTTTCCCACCTATCACGTGAGATTGTGATTTTTTGCCCATCCACAAAACATCCGTTATGCAAGGAAGCCTTCCGTGACCAGCGAATAATCAAAATCACGTACTGACAGAACGATTCCAAGATTTCCAACTTTTCGATGTTTTTGAACAATCGACGAAGTCCCGCAGTAGGGTCTGCCCAATGGTCCACCGGATTTCTGAATTTTCCGTCGCCATTTGCCCACGCCGATTTATTTCAACAATTTTTTCCACATTATTCATATCAAGCAGTCGCAAAGTCTCTTGAAGATGCTTTTAAACGTATTTCCTGACTGAATCTATGTAACAAGTGAACTATGTTCTTTCCTGGTGTGTGCATCAAACGTTTGTAAACTGCAACCCTTTTCTATTTTATTACGCTGTTTTTGTTGACAGATTCCAGGTTTTCCATATTATGTAACTATTCGTCGCTCTGTATTGCCCGCAATTGTCTGCAATGCTTGCACGCATCCAAGCGTGTCTCTCACAAATGCGTTGAGAAATATACATCATTATTATTGGTCTTGATACTGACCCCACTGATGCACGTGTACCTGGATACGGTAGATTACGCAGTTATTTGAAGGATGCATGCTGGGGAGGTATTTTTGTTGCCGGCCTAGTTATGTTTTGCGAAGTGCTGTACAGGATGGCATCCGCTGATGAAACCAGGGGAAGTCTGAGAAGGGTGAGCTGGCGAAGCTACTTTACCCTCGAATTTCTTGCTTGTGCACCAATCACGGCAGCTACGTCAAAGGCCATCCGGTGGAATCGCTTGCCTGATACGTGCGTGAGAGCGCGTCTGCAACAGGGTCGAGGACTCCTGTTGTAAGGTGATGTGCACTCATAGCGCCTCAGTTCCATGTGAACAACCTGTGGGATGGACAGTCTCAACGGGGCATCATTGGTTTGTGGTCCGTTGATTTATGATCATCGGGTGAATGCCGAGGACGGCGCAACGTGAGGTAAATAGCAAGCGGTTCTGAATCAGATGTACCGTAGCGGCATTCTGTGAGGTTGAGACGATTTTGTGAAGATCGCCAGAGGTAGCCGATGAGTGCTGGCAAACAGTCGCAGCGCGCAGGTAATGGTTTTGTCGGAAACGTTGGTTGGAATCGAAAGTTTTGCAGTAGGACCCAAGTGAACGAGAAGGGTTGTTTTGAAGACAGCTTCTTTCAGCTCGCCGAAGCCGGTGGACGTGAGATTTTTATATGACGAGTCTCGATCATATCCACAAGGTATATTGGTCCCTGGCTGTATACCTTAAACACAAACTGGGACTAGTCTTCGACAATAACTTACCAGGCTATAAACCTGAAGGGGCTGTTTATAAGACAATGGTACAGGATGGTCCGAGATGGTCTTGTCTTCGCCTGGAAGATGGGCAACCCCCTTGGCTGAAGTCAGTTAACCAAGAAAGTTGATAGTTGAATTACTCGGTTCGTAGCTTGTTAAGTTCACCATGAGAATATGCGAAGTTGTTTCAATAGGTTCTGTAGGTTTTAAGTATACCCTCTCTCCGTAGAGTCGATTACCTGACTGTTTTCCGGATAAGGATAAATCACGTTAAGTGCACGGGTGACTTTGTGAATGAATTGCTGAAAGCTTTGGGTAGAGTTACTTAACCCAAGTAGCATCCATGAAACTCGCGAAGGTCAAATTGGAAAATAATATCGGTCTTCGTATCTCTACGGTCCTCATTGAAATTTGGTGGTATTCATGAACCAGATTACATTTGTCAAAATAGTGCAGCGTGTAAAACAAGCCGTAAGATACTACACGCACCAGGTCGGCGTAATGGACTTTTGCTTAGTTAGGGCCGAGGAAATCACTATGACGGGAGCGGTCTTCTGAAATTTTGGGAATCAGAGGTAGAGGTGATGCTGAATAATTTCGGAGTCGGACGTGTGTCCAAACCCTGCTATGGCAAGTTTGCGTTTCCTCAGGCCAGTCTGTAGGGGCTGTGCGACATGAACGGCCTCTCAATGTTAGTGTGATGTGTGAGGTTAAAGTCACAACTCTAAAGGGTTTGGATTGGACAAACGCATCGATACAAAGTCAACCGAAGATTCGCGGAAGACTACGGCCAGTCAGTGTCGACATGGCGAGCAGACGGGTATGTCAGCGTGGGAACCAATCAGGACAGCAAGCTGCTTCAGCGTCGGATTTTGTTATAACGAGCGTCGGGTTAAAACAAGTTGTTTAAGTGCGTCACCTGTTAAAACAAACGAGCTACCAGCGAGGTGGAGCTGACCAATTGGAAAGCTGAAGCGACAGTATTAATTGTATTTCTTCATTTTACTGATACGTCTTGTCTATAAAATAACCAATAGAAACTCAATAAATCGAGATTTGCTTTGTGCCACGAAGACTAGTTTTTGCCTTCGTTCCTGGAGGCCGCGATTTTCAACATGGTGTCAGAAGACAAGAAGAAACCTGCAGTTGACAAGAAGAACACCACGACGAACCCACTGACGATTGCTCCGCCCGAACCGCTGGATGTGAACAGCTCGAATAGGCTTGCGGACAACTGGTGTTTATGGAAGGAAAGGTACGAAGATTTCTGCTTATTGGCCGATCTATCGGAGGCAAGTAAGGAATATCAAATGGTTATGTTTCGACATGCAATCGGAGATGGAGGAAGACAAATTCTTGGAAACTTGATCTTCGAAGATGGAGAGGACAAAAAGGAACCGAACTTCATCATTCGGAAAATAGAGGAATACTGTTTTGGACAAACAACCGAAACGTTTGGACGATTTCAGATTTTTGAGAGGAATCGGCAGACCGGAGAAACGATAAATCAGTATGTTACCGTTTTGAAGAAACTTGCAGTCCTGCAATTTCTGCAGGTGCCTAGGAGAGACTCTCATCAAGGACAGAATGGTCATCAGCATTCAGAATTCAGTTGTGACGAAGAGACTATTGAACATTCCAAAGTTGACCCTAGCTCAGTGCATCAACAATAATTCAACAATAATGAGCACGACGCCTTATGTTTGAAGTGATTATGGAGCTTGCCATAAATGTTACGCAAACGACGGTGATGCAACTGGCTGCGTGAAGACCGCGCCGATCTCTGTGATAGTTCCGTGGTTCCCACTAACACATGTCCGGAACAGTATCCATTGGTTTCCGGTTTCATGTGTTGGTCAAATGCAGGAAACGCCGTAGATACTCAATGGCAGCAATTGCGACAGAGACGGCGCGACTGTAAAAACCCGACATAAAGTGTAACGGAAACGCAGAACCAGTGCCAGCGAACGTTGATCAAAAACCTAGATTGTAGTAACGTTGGCAGTGCTGAGGTAGGGGGTGCTTAGTTGTGACACCTTGCTGCAGACAGGTGTGACTAGATTATCATCCTCTTCTTTATCCGCTGGAAGTGCAACCCATGTGCGAAGGTCTCTAATAAATATGAGATAACCGGGAGCATGTCGTTATTGAGGATAGACGGTTAGGTTTCTCTGTAGTGGCGAAAGATATGAGCAAACTGTTGTGAATCCTGAAGATAAATTACCGCACCATTAATGGTAAAGGTAGCGGCCATTTGGAGCCCTCACGTACGTCCTATGACGGACAAGCAGAGACAACGGGATCATGGAAGTCTACTTGAAAACCGTGCGGAGGTACCGAGTGATATATTTCCCATGGTTTTCTGTAATGCAACTACCCCAGTATGGTGAAGCTGCCAATTTTGTTACAATATTCTTCCTTTACGACTGGGATACTACAATTTTGTATTTTCCTCCCTCGTACATAATTCCGTTTGAAGGCTGCAACTTGACAGAACTAATGCACTCGTATGCATTGTTTTACCGACCCAGAGATAATTGGGTAACCTACTTGCGCTTATTGGGCGTGCGTCACGCCAAAGGATCCATCGGAATTCAAGTTAATGTATTGGGTGGATTTGTGGGGCAGGCCTGTACATTTATCTTATAATCTTTATTCAAATCTAAAAAACCGATGTGAGCAAGCACAGCATAATTTTACCATTCATACCAACTGCCATAGTTGGGGTGTGTGGTCGTTTGTCTTGCATATTTCATCTCTTATTCAGTTGTGCCATAGAATCTTCGATCAAATCTTGTGTTGAATTTGTTTACGCATTGCTCAAAACCACCAAGTGGCTGAACTACACATGAGTTGAAAAAATGCATTCATGAAAGAACTGAACCTCAAAATGCATAAACTACCGCAGGTGGTCCAATGCCAAAAGTGGATGCACCTTTTGAGTTATCGCGCTGGCAATGTGAAGATTAGTGAACTTCATGTTGTCGGGTAGCATTGCAAAAGGTTGAATATATCGTAGTTCTGCACATGCGGTTTGTAAATGGTTGCTAAATTTACCAATTTGACGAAAAACTAATGTTAGCTATTGTCAAATAAGACTGTAGGCTAAAATGGAACAATAAATTATGGGAAGAAGTTACACGTATTGACCAAGGGAACCAACGACGCGTGATCGAAATTGAAAGTTATAATACTCGGGTTCGCCGATCAAAGATGACGCGTCAGGTCTCAGCGAGCCAGCCTTCATCGAGCTGGCAGGTTTGTAGTAACACTCCTACATTTTCTGTTCAGAGTGACAAATTCCCAAATGGGGAAGTCGGCAATCACAACATAGCCATATACATAAACGTGACCAAGGGAAACAGGATTTACGAATGCTATCTCAAGGCCAAAAAATCTAGCTAGCTCTGAACTCACCAACGGCAAAAAGTCTTGTTTCATTAAACATGAAGCGGCATTTTCATCGATTGGGTTGAGGTTAGTGGAGGTCATTCATTTGGTTACAACCATTGTTCAGGCAGTGTGCGATATATATCACAGTCCATACGCCCTGCAGAATATGGCGACCGATCTGATCGTTATATTGTAGGACAGTCTTTTGCCAGACTATGCTGAGGGTGGGTTATCCTAACCGCACGGACGCCCAGAATTTTGAACTCGACAAGTTTGTAACGAGACGTGAGTTGTCTCTTCCAGGGAAAAAGGAAGCCATAATTTAGACACACTGAAGCAAACGCACCTAGGATTCTTCCAAGATGTAGCGGACGGTAACTTAAGCAACTTACGCAGAAATTCACCAAGTCAGTTAAAGTGAGATAAAACTACGGACAGGTAGAAGACAGTCGAGGCATCTCTAACGATAGCATCAAAAAGGAAGCCGCCACAGGCTTTTGATCGCGTTGGTTCTTATAAACATTCTATCAAAGACCTAAATGATATCACGAACTATTAACTCGAGGTATTAAAGAGGAGTTGTCAGATTTATTTTTTCAGATAGAACAGATCATGATTTTTGCAGTTCTTCAACAGTTGACGAAGGGAAGACAAGTGACCTTTAAGTAGCCAGCAACTGGTCAGAACTCCACTGCTGGAACAGATGAATGTGGCGTAGGAATGGTAGCTGTAATGAAGCTGGCGAAAGTTGTTATTAATCACACCAATCGGGTTTTAACGTCGATAGAATGTAACGGCAGGAAAAGGGTGCCCGACAGTGGGTCGTGCTTTGAAAAAATGGAGGCACTGTATGTTTACTCAGCAGTTTCCGATCGAGATCGATCTCAAAACTTTGTACTGGAATATGCCAACGTCGGGGCCTCTAGGAGAATGAACGCATTGGTTCCTGCACCTGCAGGAATAACAATTTACGTTTTACATCCTCTGGAAAGAGAAAATACGATCTTAACTTATATTCTATACGCCACACGAACGTATGCCCCATAAGCATGCTGCCGGAGCTGGCAGTTACGAACTGGAGCACGGTCACTGGTGATTATGACCAGCGTAGATGACGACTATGGCGATCTCAGAAGTGGCCGATCAACTTTTGTCGGGAAGACAATCTACCTAATAGGAAAGGTATCCGGAATTGATAGCGTTCGGAAGGCATCGATCAGACATGTGAGTAAATGTTGCTGTAACTGTAACGCCACAACCGTTTAGCGGAACGCACATGTAAATAATACTGGAAGACGACGAGAACCTACTTTGTAAGCCCAACCATGCATGTTGGCAGCGGATCATGCAAAACCGAAACAGAGAGTTTACTGTCCAGAAAGGAAGGCCTCACCAGTTACGTGCAGATGCGCCATCAAAATAGGCGACCAAAGGGGTATAAACAACTGAATTAGCAAGCTGTCAGCCAATCCCAGTCGGCAAAATGAAAACGCTATGGTCAGGGAGGTAGTCAGCCCATTAGAATTAAACGCCCATGTAAACCATCGTGGTTATTAAGGAAAATTTTAAAGAACGGTTTGCAGCATAAACTGTACCAAACCGACGCCGGGCAATGTGTGCTAGGCTGCGGTAAAATATATTGTTGCAGATGACGAAATCCCTTGAAAATTACTGACTACTGAGAACCATTTGTTCAAGAATTAAAAGTTCCGCAGCTATTTCCAACATTTCAGAATCAAGAAAGTTTGCACAAAACCGTACCACTCCCAAGCAAACGGGCCTGCTGAGAAAACCTGTCATATGGCCAAAGTGTGGTTAGCGGTCAAATGAAGGAACTTGGAAAGGGTTATGACTTATACTGCTGGTCCATCGTTCTTCGCCGAAGGGTACAATGCGGACATTGTTATGTCCAGACAATTTACGAACAAGCGTTCCGAAAGTTGCCATGTTGGGAGACTGACGAATGAGTGCATGTCTTTAAGCGGGATTATGCAGGATGCTTAACCAAGGCCTGACATTCGCACAGAGTCTGCCCAAGGGCAAGAACACAACAGAGATACTCCCTCGCCGAACCCCATTTGAAAGTCACACACAGGAGGTGTTAAAGCCCATGTGTGGCACGATCCAAGGCTAGAAGGCTCTTCGAACTGTAACTGAAACAGTGTCAAGTATTAGGACTATACGGCCCAGTTTATTTGATCAAGAATGAGAAAACCATAACGTACAGTTCGCGGCAGCCATCGTCTTAAATACTGTGAGTTCCTGATCAGAAAATAGCGTACTCCAAGTGAATCAGCAACAACATTGCCGATACGCCGATCACTGAGAGAACAACAAGAGCCTGAACGACTTTCACCAAGGTCGGAACAACCTTTTTATGCGGGAGGAACGTGATGAGTGTACGCGATGAAACTGGCTCAATTTCGGGTAGTCAAGCAAACGCGCGTAGATATAAAATATTGGAAGAACGTACAGGACGAACCACTGAAAAACGGCTTGGGAAAGCTGTTTTCCGCAGAATAGACTCACTTTTAACAGACGTATTGTCAAGATATCACCAGTACACGCAAAAACAGTGTTTATGTTTGGAACGTTGCTGAGACATACGCCATCTCTGTCGGTTTTCTGAATGAACAACCTTGAAGCCACCGACGTTTCTAACTCCCGAAATTGGTTTCATTGCTTGAGCTTTGCATCTGTAATTGGTGATAGAAATTGTTTTTAGCCTACCGTGTGACCGTATGTTCGGTCGAAGTAAAACCCCAGGTATGTCCCACGTAATGAATTGTCCAGGGCTAGAGTGAACTTGACTAAGTGTTTCCACATTGCGTTAAAATCATATCATTTAACCTAGCTGTTGCTTTTCTCCTCGCGTATATGTCGAAACCGTTCTCCAGAAAGGGCAAAGTCCACTCTAAATTCCTTCAAGGGTTGTGGCGGACACCTGCTCGTTTGCATGCCAACCCAAAAAGCGGCTGATCACTTTTGGGAGAAGAGAAGCATATCAGCTAAGGTAACTAAATCTACCTGCAACCCCGGAGTGCATGACCTCGTGATTTAGTTGATAAATGGCCGAACTGCAATCTACCCCTGGCATAGGAGTTGCGGATTGGATTCTAAGGCGTGTATGGTGCAGGTTAGACTCACTCTAGTTGAAACAGCTGTCGATCAGTTTGCTAACAATCACTGGGATCAACTGTTAGTAAATTCTTGTTGTTTGCTGCCACAGTGCGCCACGGCCTCTCAGTTTGCAATACTTCTTGGGCGTGCAAGATTTCTGTGAATGCTGTGGTAATCAATGTCGATCTCCGACGTGTAGTGGTTCTTCGAGCTACGCTCAGTCTACTTGTGACGTCCGTCGAAAGGCCGATAATCCGACTTGGGTTAAAAAGGTGGTCATAAAGTCAAGTCTGTCATTAATAAGTTGCTGCGGTACAAGAACAACATCAAAAATTGGAAGGAAGGAAATAACGGCAAATCTTGGCGTTGAATTCAGCAGGTTTACGAGATACAAGACAAATAATTCACGTGAGCACGATCACATGCGAAAGTCAGGTAATGGCGGAACGATAAAGCGTAAGCGGAACTGAGGTACACATCAGCAAGGGTATTGAAGTGGAGATTAAGGACGAATAAAATGTGCGAGAACAAGCCTCGACGAGTAAGCGATATTAAGGTTGACACTTATTGGAGGCGCGATTTACCACACGCGTTCTTCAAATGGTCCCGCTGTAATAGCAAGCACTGTGCCGCCATTTGGTTTGGCCACATTTACACCTTTCTCCTCCCTGCAGGTCTTGAAACAGATGGGTCGGCTGCGTCCGTACACCGAGCTAAGGAAGATGACCAACCAGAGCCCGGGGTTAGCGGTCGATGAACGTGAGGCTACTTCTGATTGGTGGTTTAGTTCAGGACCGTGGGACCCCCTATATATATGGACAAGGGCATGATGTTAACCGAATCTCTTCCGGTACCTGTGTTGTGCTAATACAAGTGTATCGCTGACTTGTGGCTTCTCTCCTTTGTGAGAGTCGACCTCATTGTGTTTCGATTGTGAACGTTGGACACTGTGTGCGCTGTCACCTGTGATTAACTCACAGGAGCATTATACGATCAATCCTCTTAAGGAAAGCTCACAGGCACTACCAAGACGACTTGGAATGTAAGAAGAAAAATCAACTAGTTGAGAATAAATAAGGGCGGACAGCATGGTCGCCGACTTTCTACCAAAAACACAACAGTCATCAAACACTCAAATCAGGCAGCTAATTTAATACGTAACAGTCATCAAACACTCATTTCAGGCAGCTAATTTAGGGATCGGTACTTTCTTGCTATTCTTTCCGCGTTAAACCTGCTCGTTCATCCTTGACTAGTGCTTTATGCGTTTGATCGCTTTTGGTTCATTTACTATTTTCACGAGTCTCTGTGTAAATTTCAACCAACATGCCTTTAGTATGCGTTTTTACTAGGATGCAGACCTCATTTGAATTATCATGCCTGGCTTTAAGTGGGTGCAATCAGTAGATGAACCCACCGGCAGGTGAGCACATTGCGTTGTTGTTGCCTCGCCAACTCGTGCTAACCTGTCCCTTTTTAACCACGCGCTGTAAGGACTGTTTCACTCTACAATTAGTTGTCATTGATTAATTGCGTGTTGTATTGTGCAAACAACTGATAGACCATCCGGACATTTTTCACTATTCAGTCGTAGCTGACTTGTCGGTATTTCGGCACCGAATCCCACTCCCGTATTTATAGACTGGCGGTAGAGTTTGCCCATCTGTTTCATACACAAGTAAAGTTGAATCTGTATTTTAACGCGGACTGTTTTCATGTGTTACATTTTCACTCTGCCGGTTCAGCTGACTTGCTACCTGTGTTTACAGACAGTTTGCCAGAAATTATCATCCAAACATTCGGCAAAAATGACATGCACATCGAATAATCTTTCAAGTGGTCGTTGGGGCCGTTTAACTAAAGTAGTCCGCTGCATAAAGTGTGGCGGTTACCATGAATGGTTTTAGACTAATTGTACCGGACCCATAAAGAGAGAGCACACGTTACTAGAAAAGAGTGATCTTGAACCTACGTGAATCACTCGTGGTTTTTGGGTTCTATTGCTAATTATATTTTCTGTAGGCGTATACGGAATGAAAAGAAATTGGAGAAGTTAGTGACTGATATTGAACCACTGATGAGTAGTGCGGGATTTTGGTTTTTATACAAACTGAACATCACCCACGTATGATGAATCGGTCTCGCCTAATGTGAGGTCGATGGGGTAATGGTAAACACAGTTGCCTCATGAACAGCGTGGCCGTAGTTCTAGTCCCAGCAGTGGCGACGGTATGCACAAATGACGAAACTCGAATCTAGCGCATCTTTTCGAAAGGAGCCGACTGCAAAGTCTATGAGAATGTGACAGCTGCGATCGGTTGTGTGCGATATTGAATCGTTCGATGACGACATGCATTCACGTTAGGTGCTGCGTAACCTGACAATCCGGTGACAGTGCTCTGTAATGTTCGTCGGTATGGACAATAACATACTTTTAAGGCTGGCACTGAAAGAGCGCCTACGAAAACTAACCTTGACGCGGCGCTCACCGTGAAGCTATTTCCTTGCCCTTTGATTCGTGCGCCAAAGTTCCTCCAGTCTTATGTTACCGCGAATCGGCGGTCATAACAACAAAACGGCTGGTATGCAAATAAACTTTATCTATGGATTTACTCACTGTTCACAAGCGGACTTCAACGCAACAATCAAAGGCGCTAGGCAGCTGGACGTGAGAGAACCTTGAGCACAACCGCATGATAGCGTAACGTATCGTGCTGCCGTGTTGTTGGCGCCACTTTTGTTCTAGATTGTGTAAGTCGTGTGCATGTCTTACTGGGCCTTTGGCTGGCGACTGTTTCTATTTTCTCATTTCATAGGACTATCGCTGAAACCCTTACTTCAGAAGAACGCTGTCCCCCGGTGTCCCCACGTTGCTCATAGTTAGTTTACGTGTGCAAGTGGTACACGAAGGCAGAATGTCTGGCCTGCCCGTTGCAACAGCGGCCAAAGAGGAAACATATCAAGGGGAACCCCAGTCGACCTTCAGAATTCAAACAAGCTTCAGGCTGGCTTGGGAGCATTTCAGACGATAATAGCTAAAACATTGTTATCCGAATGAATGAATGCTACCGTAGTGAAGGCAACGCGGATTCACTATACATCCACGTGTAAAGGTGCGATACCCACGTTAATAAACTAACTTTGACGTTAGTGGTTTGTAGTAAGTTTACACTTACCAGGTATTGCGGACAAGTACAGTGGTAGTGAAAAGACAATTCTCATGTCAAAAGTGATCTCTTTACATGCCATTCGGATAATTAAACAACAAATCCAGTTTGCGCCTCAAATTTAAATAGCCGTCAGAGATCAAAAGATGCAGGTGCCCGCAAAATATGATCTCAATCTAGTTCGAAACAATGCAGTAAAATGTGTAGAATCTACTTCAGAAGATTTTTGGTGATAGCATTGCACTTGATACCTTGTTCTTACCCCGTTCCATATACACCGAAGATGGAAACAACCATATGGTAGCGACCTTTACATCATTTCTAACAGCAACGTTTCATCGACCGTTAGCTACCTGGAATCTTGCAGACAGAGAGAAATAGTGTGGGTAGTATGTAGACAAGGAAGCTAGAAATGTTGTCATACATGATTCACTATCCAGTGTGTCGGTGTTCTTGTTGAAATGAAATGCCAACACTGTATGGTCGTATATTTCCATTTCGACCATTTCTTCAAAACGCCGCAAAATAGAGCACTCTCAGGCTGTAGGATGACGTATTTCACCCAGAAGATTGCAATGGTCGCATTTAGAAAACTTGGAAAAGTGAGCTAACGCCAATAACGGGATATGTCCGCGAAAACGGCGGGAAAATGTTTCATCACCAAGCCAGTACTTTTGGGACGTATTCAATGTGTTCCAATTTTTCTATCAACGACGTTTATTTGCAATTGATTTACTGTAAGTAATTTGCCTGAAATTCCGATTTTAAAATTTTGAAGAAATATTTAGAAATTGAGGGTTCGCGCCAAAAGTACCGTTTTGTCTTTTGAACGACCTACAAGACTAATCCCGTGAAACAGATAATTGCCGTTTTCTAATCAATGGCTTTAAAAATTTATAAAGCCCACTCTGTTCAGCAGTATAGGAAATAATAAAATCGGCCGTAGCCAACAATGATTAATGATGTGGTACGTATGATGGATTAGAGGAAAATATATTATTGCCTTGCAACAACCACAGTGACCTCACTGGTGACCCTACAGATCTCAGCAATGTAAAGGGAAAACTAAACAGTGATCAAATAACTTACGTAACTACTGATTGAGGCAGAGACAAGAAATGCCAACTGGGAAAATTTTTCGTATAATACGGTGACTTCTGTACGCAAGCAGCAGCACCAGCACCAACAGCAGAAGCAGCGGCACCAGCATCAGCAGCAGGAATACGACAGTCCGAACCGGTCGGCTATGTGTCACAAGCGTACCATGTTGTTGCCGGATTCTTTGGAAAGTTTTTGCCAGACGTTTCTGATGCCTGACCTTTCTACTTCACCCCAGTTTTGCGACTTAACCGTACTTAGTCACCCGTACATATTGTTTTACTCGTATGGAAGCTACTGCGTAACCTGTTTGCTTTGACTCAGCTTGCCTCATTGAAGATGACCTTTTGGTGTTGTGTCTGCATAACCAAAGGGACCTGTAAGGTAACCTTTTATATTCACTTAGTAATATTTGTTCAAATTCAAGCAGCCAAACCGTGATTTATTCCACATTTTAATGGTGATATTGACCACTAAAACCGAGTTACGTGGCAGATGGCCTTATACATTTTATTGTTCACGGAAAATAGTACCGTGGAACCCTCGACCAAAAACTCGTTATGAACTCGGTGGTGGCTTCTTCTGAACAGTTTGCTCGAAGATGGTTCGGTCGTAACAAGTCCATCGCTTGTGGCCTTTCAGTGGTCCATAAAGTTGTGCGAACAGGCATTGAAGAATGCTGCAGTAACTCAGAAATAAAGTCAAACGCAACACTGGATTGGTGTTATAGAGAACCTTTTTAACGAAATACCTTAAAACAAACTTCCAGGGGGTAACGTTGCCCATGCCTATTCACTGGAAGACCAAAACGACCAGGAGTCAAGCAGGTAGCCCGTTTCTGAGCCCTCAGGTCAGAGAAATTTGTCAAAATGAAAGACGGGCAGAAACGTTACGATTTGTTTTCAAAAACCTGTCCCGGAAAAAGTCTTCTGGAGAAAAAAAAGTCAGAAGCTGCACTTCGCGCAACGGAGTTCACAGCAAGCCCTGGACTCCTTTACTGTCTTCCCGAAATTTAGATATACGGGATACTGTATATATTGGCATTGACGTCTTGAACAACATACCCTTGGTTCATTCCATCGTACGCGCCCGATTATAATTAAGTTGTCACCGGAACCACCATTCTGCACGGGTATCCTTAGTCTCCAAACGTGTGTATGTCTGTGTCCTGTTTCTGAATATCCAAAAAATGTACCGGAATTAGCACACCTACTCCATAGCTTGATCTAACTCACTCTCAAAAGACTCAGTGAACGCTTCAGGGTAGGCCCACCTAATGTGCAGAAAGTGAAAGCGGGACTCGGGTTAGTCACCTCCTGAAGTTGACTGCAAGAATGAGTCTCGGTTTATGTCAAGCAGTTCCCGACCGAGTGAAAGTTAGAGCTATATTTCAAAAAAGTATGTTCTTTGTTGAGGAACTCTCAAGGCGTATCGTCACCGAATTCCACAAGACTCGGCAATGGTCACCAGACCTTTGTTGTACCATACACAAATGGGGACAAAGAGCGGTTGTGATGCAACGAAGTTGCCGGTGCTCGGCTTAGTCCTGCAAAAGTTTACTAGCAGTCAAGTCATCAACATCGTCGAAAGTACGCGGGTTGTCAATATTGTAGTCAAAAAGTCTTCCAATAAAGAACGATCTTTATCGTCTAACTCACACGTTTCCATACCACGTTGCTCAGAAATTGAACGAAGAATGTGCCCGTTCAACCAATTCGACAAATGGGCACCGGAGGACTATAAAATTGAGTCAAACCCACTAAAACAAATGGTCATTGGTTTGGTCGGGATGAAACGACTATTCAGGCTCCGAGGTACAATAAGAATGATAAACTACTAGAGAAAAAATATGGAAGGAGACTGTCTCACTTTGAAATTTTGAAATTAAACGGGGCTTTGACTGAATAAGGGTAAGGGACAAATTCACGGTGGTTAGTGTAAGAATAAAGGTGGTTAATGCGGTTTATTCTTAAGGAAAATAACAAACCATAAGCCCGCCTCCTCACAATAATCAAGCAAAGCACAACGATCTTAAAAGAGATGTAACAAACCTCAAGGAAATTAACAACCACAGCGTTCTGCTTGCTTTGGTCTTTATTTATGCCGCTTGTAGTGACAGGCGATTGTGTGGCTTCTCTAAGGATCCCGGCTGCAACCGTGTTTTCCTGCTTGTCTGTTCTGTGCGCATGATTCTATGTACGCCTGCAATAGAAGGCCTGATACAAACTCAGTGCCACTGTCTTCGGTCGTGCAACTAATTGCACGCAGTGAATGCTTGCCGCTTTCTTAACGACTCATCTATCATTTCATTATTCAAGGTCGTGTAACATGAACCTATTCGAGCGGTGTTTAATGCACTCGAAGTTTCCAGGCACTTTTCGCTTGGCGCGCTTTTGAGCGCT
>LUCH01002219.1:64577-78194 GCA_013368495.1 Paragonimus heterotremus | reverse complement strand
TGCTGGAAATATACGGTTTGTTTCCAAACCTAACTGTGTTTTCTAGTTCAATGCCTGTTGGGACTACGTTACGATTGCTCTTCAGGAAAGGCGTATTAAATTTTTAGTGGACGAGGGTCTAGCGCATACCCACTTGTCCACTACACGCTTCGTCTAAGGAAATCCGTTCAAACATGGGAACAATTTATAGAAGCGACCTTATTCGGTATTGCCACCTATGTCAGAGTTAAGAGTACCACTCGCGCTCTTTTTGTTAATAACCTTTGTATGTACTTAAACATTTGTTTGAACGAGTAGAGATACCGACGACTACCTCGCGCACCCGAACGTACGACCCCGTTGCGTGCACGCTTGTCGCTCCGCTCTGTTATCGTTTCGTCTCGGTATCCGTTTACTCGCGCGTTGGCCTCGCAGATCGGCAATATACTCTTTGTTTATTCAATGTGTTATTCTCAACTGATCGTTTCCGGTTCGCTTGATCCTACAGATTTTGTCCGTTCCCATAACGATAATCTCCTGACGGGCACCTGCGGGGAAGAGCACCAAAACTAGTTACTTCAGCTCTCCCATTGAAATGAATCGTTAAATGTCACTGCCAGTATGGGAAAGTGTGCTTTCGGTCGATTGACAATCGAGTCCCTGGGACCACGTCGAGGAACATGGCGAATTACCATTGATTGGCCGACTGTTTACAATTTCTCACGTCCTACAACACCCACTACTGTCCGTCCTTCAAACGGAACGGTCAACTATTACCACCGATCTACTCCCTATTGCACACAGGTAGTGCATCTCCTGATCGATTTACTCTCTGTGGCTAAACCAAAAACAGCGTTCAGCTGTCATCAGTAGCTATCGACTGCTTTGATCTAATCGAAGATGCTTCAGCTGTTGCAGTGACGCTGCGTCCTTTCGGCGTTAACGTCACCCCAACATGATTCTGAACAAGTCCGACACCTAAGTTGGCGCTAAAATTAAAAAGTTCGTCGGTAGGCACTGCAGCTTAGTTACACTTTTTTGCTAGGTGCTTACTGCTCGCGAAACCCAAACACAACACGTCATTGGATGTATACTCGACTGGTTGTCACCATCAGCATACCGTTGAAGATCGCCAGTTTGTGATTTTCACCGCTAACAAGCCAGTGGGAAGCATTTTCGCAACATTTCTGATCGCCGCTCGCCCAGACATGCGCGTCATTTCGATTTCATGTCAGTATTCCACAGATGTACGCCACGTCTCTGGCAGCGACGACACAGTGACTGGCGTCCTGTTACGTGTACCAACATTTACCGGCTACGACATCGTCGGCTTAGTACTCATGGACGCCGCATTACGTACTTAAATCGTATTCCGTGCATCTTGCCGGCAACCATCCTTGTGCCTTGCTGACCAATCGTTAAGGGCGGCATCCAGAACGATTTTGCCGGGAACCCCCGTTCAGTCGTGTTACTGACCTTCTGAAGTTACTTGTCTGTCACGTTACATCACATTGTTCATCCCATCACCCAGGACACAACTAGAATTGCTTATGAAATGTACATTTGGTCTGGAGTGTACGATCTTGCCTAGCTTGTTAACAAACAAAGATCCAGCGTTGGATGTCTGCCCTAATTGACCGATTACTGCTCGCCTAACGCACCATCATATCGATATTGTAGGTCATTTGACACCTTATAATAGTATGACCCATACTTTTACGGTGACAGACCGCCTCCTGCGATGACTAGCTGTCAGTCCTATGCCTGTTACCTGCAGTGAAACCGTAACGCGCAGATTCGTTGAACATTTGGTAACTCCCCACGGTTGCCCGGCAACGGCGACGACCAATCACGGCACTGAGTTCGAAGGCAAGTCTTTCGCGGAAACCTTTGATACACTTAGGTGTCGCTGTACGTGCACCTCAGCCTGCCATCCGGTTGCAAACGCAATGGTGGAACGTACTCTTCGACAAATAAAAGCAGCCCCCATGAAGTCCGTCGGAGAGGGGTCTTGTCAATGGTTTCTATGGCATTCGCTCAGTTTTTAAGTCTTAGCTACGTGATTCCAGCAGCCAACCCTTTACCATCCAGGGTGTTACTTCGTCTACCACTGATAATCTTCGACACGATGCATCCTACGCTAAATAGTTTAGTCGCTTCTCTGTCGCAGACACTCCAGGACAAAACCGAAGGGCGTTCGTCCCTGAGGACCCCACGATTGCACACACGTGTCTGCTAGCGTGGAAGGATCGTGACGTCCACTTGAGCGGTCCTACGAAGGTCTCTTCAAATTACCTCAACGGAAAGGCTGCTTCTACATCGTCTGACGGCGGGGTATTTGGGGCATTGTTAGCACTGACTGTTTGAAGTCTGTTTACTCCGAGAGAACTTTGGAATCCTCTCATGCTATTCCGTATCCCGTGGCTAGACCGCTAACCGTCTATGAAAAGCTTCGCCTCAGTGCATTGCGGCCAACAGATATCACTGCTTTGCCATCGATGCCACCACCCACTACAACTCGGTCGGTCCGCAGGATGCACTGGCCCAAGGTTTTTATGGAGGACTACCTATTTTGGTGTACCACGTTATATTCTGGTGTCAGGTAAAAACAGAAAGTTCTCCAAAACCCAAAAAATCACGAAATTTTTTCATGTGCCAGAAAACCGCTCGTTTCTTTTCATCGTTTCTCGCGATCTGCCAGGTGGGTTTGTTATCCTTTTCACTTTGCATGCTTGTTAGCTGGTGCACGTTCGCGGTCGACCAAACTTCGGGATTCCAACACCACTTGTATAGCCTGTATTGTCTCCATATCCAGGATGTCAATACGCAAACTTCTGGTAGACTTCCCCACCAGCTTCGACATCGTAGGAGAAAACGCTCGAGGATGAGCTCGCTAAGACTTATTGATATTAGTCCTTCCAACTATAGCGTTTGGGACTTGTATTATAAGACGAAAGCTGATCGCATGTCAGCCGGTGCAACATAAACCAGACCAGGCCGAGGTTGAACGGTCGAAGTTGGTCCTCACGTTGATCGAATGATTTAGTTCGCAGCACACTTCTGGACAGGGGTTGTGTAGTGAACTGGAAACTACTCCGTATATTACGTAAAATACCTTCACACTATTAGTCCCAACTGCACACAGGATCGTAAAGACGTTTGCCTGCCGTCCGCTGGATGCACGTGATTGCGTTTGTTTGTTTGTCTTGTTGGCCAATGCTCACAAATGACGTCATGCAAGCTTCCGGCTTGCTCCCGCATTCAGTGGCCGAATCCCTAGCCTCCCTGATGATCATTATGCATCCGTGTCGTATAGCGTTTCACGAGATCTGTAGTAACTGCTTTATGATACACGCTGAGTCTCCCAATTATTTGAACTTTCATTCCGAGTCCTGTTCCTATCGCATATGTCTGGGAACTGTTAAGTTAGCGCAGGTAAGCGATAAAAAACTTTGTCGGGCAAGGGGGTGGGCCGCTAGAGTAGCGTATCGCCAATTGTAGTAAACGCCCCCTTCAGTGTGAAATATGGGACGATGTGAAGCCTTTTTCAGCTTCACAATAGTATGTGAATGGCACGGATCTATACACTGTCATGCATTTTTCCTAGACTATCAGTGTATTTTTTCTGAAAAACTGAATCCTGTCTGGCATCAGAGGAAGAATCGTGCTGGCCAGGAGAACTGAGGCTCTGATGCACCAACCACCCACTCCTCACTGAATCAACATTTCTGTATCAGCAGCGAACTTCCTTATACCCATTCGTTTTTTAAATAACATACGGTAACCCCATTCCTTAAGTGACACTCAATGTACATGGAAATTGTCAACCATACAAAGGAGCCCTTCATGAGAATAGTCTGATGTTCGTAATGCAATAAATAAAAGCCCAACTATTTATTATTTACAAGTGGTCCGAAATTATGTCTACTATTTATAGCAACTGATCAGATAGGTGGGTGGCTTATGCGCAGAATTGAGACAAGAAATCGCAGAAACATCGCGGTAAAAATATGGTATAACTAAGATACTATTTCCTGTGGGCGCAGAAGTGTTAAAAGTTCAAATCGTAAGGAAATTGTTTCTAAAGATGGAATAGAAACAAAATGTAGGTATTGGCTGTTGCCATCGAGCATTTAAGCAACCTCACTAACATTTAGTGTATCGATTTAACAGAATCAGAAAGAAATAATGAATATAGTTTTCAATCCATCATAGCCATGGATTTCGACATGAATGAAGTCTTTTACACAAATTTCACATTCACTTTTGCAACTAGTTTGTCATAGCCCCTTTTTTCTATCACGCATAAAAGATAACTTAACAATTAGTGGCCATTCTGTTGTCGACCGGACTGGACTGGACAATATCGTCTTGTTCCATGAGTAAGAACTGTCGTTACATCATCAATTACTTCCTTTAGGCGGACAAATGAACTGTGTTTACAGTGTGAATAACGGCGGCAGCATTCGGAAATCAAACTACGAAGATGAGTTCAAGTCAACAGCAGGACAGCAATTCTGTACAGAATCATTAAGCTAGTATGGAAGGAACAGAAACATGGAGCAGCGTTGAAAATCCTACTGTAGACAGACGTAATATGAGCTGTTCGGCAAGTGTGATTATACACGGTAATACGAATAAACTCACACCTGACACTAACCTGCATTCTAGTCCATAGATTCTACGCGGGTTAAGGTTAGGAATAAGGTGGGTGATTACGTCAAGATGTCCGTCATACTGAGGTCATCAAAGCGAGGGAGAAAGTGACGGTGACTTTCAGTGGGGAACAGGTATGCAACCGGATGGATCTGTATTATGGATGAACCTACTATGAGGAGCAGTACGGTATGAAGGGATTACAGAACTCGAATGCAAGTAACCTCGTTTACCTAAAGACTCCACTTATCCATCGGTTGAATCACACCGAATTTAAGTCGGTAATCAATAAGTCTGTGAAGACTTACATAACTATACGATGGAACCAAACAGTCTTAACACTCGAGTATGAAAATCTCGTAATGAACGGAATGAAAGCACCTCTGAAGGCTGGGAATAATCGATCCAGGTAACCGGCCAATGTCGGTGTAAGCTGATAAGTGTACAGAGGCTTGTCTAGTGATGTCACGGAAACACATGTGCTGCTAAAATGGTCTAGAATAACGCAGTTGTAATGTATGTGAGCGTTCTTGCTGCAAAACGAACAACCTACTCATACCATGACGACCGGTAAATCGGAAATTTCACATTTGGGTTTATTCAACCACACGTCTCACTATAAAATATGAGTTCATCTAGATTACCCAGGGGATCGACTGTCCTGACAAGATTACGGCGCTCCTAGACAGGCCCCGTTGCTCAGATGGTAAGGTATTTCTCGCGTGAAGGCATGTATTTCTGTTGCTGGTTCAAATGCAGCTGGGGCCAAGATTTTTCACAGTTAGGTTTGATTTAAATTAACAAAGCTGTCAACCTACCTGTTATTTGATTAATTTTAAGTAATGTCAGAACATATATGCACATCCACACGAGAAAATAGTCTTAACGTCACAATAGTTTTATATCTCATCAAACCCAAAATCACAGGGAAACAATGAAGATTAGTTGAATGTTAGATTCAGATGTGCAGTTCTATATATTAGCAATCCATTGTTAGAATCTCAAGCCCTACTTACTTATAAAAGAACAACATACTGAATACGGAATAGAAAAGTACTAATCAATTCAACTCCTCGGAGTGAAGTGGAGTGTCCGATTGACACCTGAGCAACTCCAAGGTCCATAAAAAGAGGTTTTGACCACGGGAACCTTCCGGATAATGCACATATTGTGGTATGTCTTCGGTGGCGACTTGTCTTCCACGATATTCGTAAGCTGCAATAAACACAACAGTGACATTTCAAGACAAGCCATCATCACAAAGACACTTCAACACTGTTCAGCAAAGATGCAATCAAATGATACCATCTAGGTTGTTTAGTTCACTTAGAGTATAAACGGTCAGACAAGTATATGGTGCATAGTCACAGCAAATCAAACAATAACTGTGATCCATGATGCACAATGCCATCTGTTGACAGACATCAGAAGTACAGAAAACAAAGGGTTCCACACAGTACGTGCTACACGTATAGATCAAGTGTGAATCGCTACAGACATCGTCTTTCAAAGGGTAGAATCTACCTGAATTTAAGTCACCGAATTCTAAGCAAGATTTGTTATACGTCAACAACTGATGCGCAAAGGTTCCAAATTAAGCCGGGTTCAGTCTACAAATGACGTGGTGTATTCCACGAAGAAGTATCAGACTTATTGTTAACACACTGTTCTCCCTTACAGACACCCCGTCATAAGAAACGATACTTTACAAATATCACTTTAGGAAATGATGCAATTTCTACAGAAAACAAACAACACTGCAAGACTGATCCTCTTGCTCCTGCAGCGGAAATTTTTTAACGCGCAGTCCATAACAGCGACCACTACTACCATAGTACCTTCCACTCTGTTCATAAGGGTTTCTATGTTTGTTCACACTGCTGTCGGTTCCGTGAAGTCTGACAGCTACAGTGTTAGATGAGGTTATTTTGAAATGTATTCAGAACAGGTGGATGGAGGGCACTCTGCAGATGGACGCACATTAGAGATACAAGTCAACCAAGCTTCAGCAAACTTAATTTCAAATAATGAGTTAACAGACGCATGCCACGGTTAAGTAAAGACGAGAACAAACGACTAGGCGTCACCAACCCCTGCCAATTTAACCTGGACACGCAGAGGGATGAAAATGGCTATGATCCTATGCACCACTCGGCTATCGACAGTTCACCTGGTGCTGTGGCTGAATCGACAAAACATTAGAATGCATCACAGATTCCACCAAGTAAATAACAATGAGGTCAGACCGGATTAGTAGACCACACATACTACCGAAGAGCAAAAAGAAAATTTTCTTGAGCAAGGGACCATGCAGCCAGTTTCTGGATGATCAACAAAAGGCAGACACTGAGGATCTTGTGACGAGAAGGGGGTTAGATCGTTTCATATACAAAATGCAAACTGTTATATCCACTCAGGTATGTTTCAGCATCATCAATTTGATTGGTTTGTCACTAAAGACTGTCATTTCAACAACTGTCAGATGAAGAGATTGTTCAAGCTGTAAAAGTAAGGTGAGACCCGTTTTCATCATGCTTTAAGAATGGTCAAGTCAGCTGAGTAGGACCTGTAAAATGTTAGACACTGTTGGAATATGTGTTGTCAGGTTGCAATTTGATTTTCTTAGTACAATCCAGTGAGTAATTCTGAACTGGAGTGCCACGAATGTTTCATCCATTCCATCGTGCTTCAAGAGACGTCTTTTTTCTTTGGTTTACCAGCAAATGGGTTAGATCTAGAAGAATTCGATACTGATGTGACCTCGTTGGTGTTGCTAACTGGAAAAACGTTTCATGAGCACGCAACAGTTAGTAGATATGTCTAGTTGTCCCCATCTCGCACATTGGAAACATTGTACAAGACCAGAAAGAATGAAGGCAGACAGTTTCAGCCTGTGGCGATATCTCGAGTGACGAAGAATGCCCACCAATGAACAAGTTGAGATTATTAGCACTGAGGACGTAGCTGATCTCCAGTACGGTTTTGTCGTACGTTCGTGGGGAAAGCCCGTAAAGTATCTGATAGCTATGTAATAAGAACGAGGTAAGCTGGCGGTAAAATATTTTAGGATGACCTTGCTGTTCTTAAAATCACCCTTCATAGTAGAAATGATACCATATAATTGAAATATTGGAGAAAGTCGAAGTTCATTGTGTAGCGTTCACTTCGCCACTCCGGAGAGACCGATTTTCGTGTTCTCTAAGCGTGCTTAACGTACGGGGCAGTAATGCATTGTTTACTAGTGTCAGTTTGTAATAGCTCCTAGAAATACAGTTAACTACCTCCAACACACGGATGGCATTTCAGATGTTCCGGTTGCTCGTTTCCCTAACACTTAAGAGTACTCATCCGAATTTTAGAGTGTCTTCAAAGCAATTTACTCACCAAGTAGTGGCAAAATGTGCAGTTAGCAATGACCGTACAAAACAGTGGGTTGAATTTTTTCAGCCATACTTCAGTGACCTCATAAAAATGAGTGAGCATCATCCATGAGGATTTTAACCCCTAATCAAGAGCAAAAACTTATCATTTCACTATCTGTAGCGCACTGAAGCATAACACATAAAACGTGGTTAAAGGATACCATCCATAATTAATGTAAAGCCCTGGATAGTTCTGTCTTTCTTTTACGTGATATGGGTTGTAAAAGATCTGCAAATATTGCAAGTACACATTGTACCGACACAATTCAGAGAGCTCGCATGACGTGTATCGTCTGATCATCCGTTCTCATATCATGTACCTATATAGCGCGTCAACAGTTTCGTAACACGTTGCAAACTGTACAGTACGTTGGATAATTCATCGTAACTCTACTCTCAACGGGTTTTTAAGTTACGTCTGACAGCGTGCACATTCGTTACAGGCGTTTTAATGCGCCGTATGTTGAGTATTTATAAACGATACAACAGAAAGTCCAGGCAACCCTTGGCAAAGCTATGGAATTGGCTTGAGTATGTTGGTATGCCGGCAAGCATCGATTTCCAAATACCACATCAGTTACCTGAGGAAACTGGGGGCATCCCACTCGCGTGTGGCTCAACAACTCAAAATAAATATCAACCAAATGTAAATGGCAAAAATGAACAACAGTAAAATTAAAATTTCAGGTGTGAATAATTTGTTGTCGTTCACCTCTATGAAGGAAATGACCGACTTGTTCCTTCGAAAACATTTTCAATCAAAAAGCAGACAGTGACTCGATTGAATCAGTGTGAGAAAGAAACTCGTCCCAGGTGGTGCAGAATACGGTAAATGTGTGTTCCTTCAGTGTTATGGTGTGTATAAACATCTCCCGAAAACAGAGGATAAAATCACATCGTAATTGTTTAATCCTTCCCCTCTTGAGGCCTCGTTGTCCACAACATAACTTGCCCTTGATGAGGTTCTACCCACTGACGGATAACTGCTTTTCAATCATTTGGAAAGTCCGCATTTTGTAACTGTTGGATAATAACACCGCTGTTAAACTCAAATGACTGCCTACGCTTTCGTCGACCTTGGTGAATAAAATAACACAGTCTTTGTAGGAAGAGCGAATAAATCGTTGAAAAGTTGGCTAGTCCGAGAAGTCCGTTGAAAGCCCAACGATATCCGATTCGTTTGACTTAAATGATAACACATGACTACAACAAGGGGAATTGCTAATGAGACAAACGGAGTGCAAAAGCTTTCCTTCCGTTAAGTAGTTATATTCCACTATTTTAGATGAGAAGCATTCAGTTGAGGTACATGAAGGGTGACCAGAGATGTTTGAAGAACAAAACTTGTCGAATGGAACACATTCTTCGAACGAATTGTCTAAATCAATCTAGAAACAAATTATCCTACTTTTTCTGGGGACATTGCTTCGTGTTTAAAATGACCACAAAGGAGCACATTGTTTTCAACTAAAAATTAAAGACTCGAGAACAAGAACACAAAACCAAGAAATGTACTGCATGACCTGGTTTATTTCTAACAAAGCTTTGTGACAGTTGGAACATTTCAATGATGAACATCAAACAAAATGGTACGCCATGGCTCAGTTGCCACGGAAAAATTAATACATCCAAATCAGTTTATTCTCGAGTTCTGACTACCTATTCTGTTTAAAAAATGATCAAGGCAGCATTGTATGAATATCGTGCGCGTTAGAGTAATAATGTCTCATTGTGACATTTCTCCACAGTGGACAATTTACGGAATCATAGGTTCCGAAATTCCTTTTATCGAATTAATCCCCCAATGCAAGAAACAAACTGATAAACAATACGACAGGATTCCTGATTTAGATGAGACCCAATTAAAAAGAAACTGAACGTCGGCTCGATTTGAACCGGCGACTGATGGAACATGTCCAAGTGTGGCAAACACTTTACCCTCTGGGTTGCGAAGTCAAGGTGTGAGTTCAGAAATTTCACACTTGGATTCGGCTACCCACTCAATCCGCCGTGTCATATAGAATCCACCAAATAATCCGGCTGATTGACAGCTCAAACAGGGTTTCTCAAACAGTTCACGTCGCAATCTAGTAACGCTATTGTGTAGTATTAAAATTGTACTAATAGTAAGTTGTATGGTAATGAATTTAATAAATTCATGTGCTGCCACCAAGAAATCCGTGGTTTGTTATGGAATCAAGATGTACACAGATGAACATGTAAACTTCGTAAACCTGTTAAGTTTAACCAGCGTTGTTTGTGGATTCCAGCTGTTGACAGCTCTTATTAATGTTGGAAACTAATGCAGAACAGCGGGTAAACGACGAAACTAGTCAACTCAGCTTGGAGCAGAGTTGCAGGAAATGATAACAGAACTAGTTAGTTGAAAATGATATCGCTTGTGCAGTTGTGCATCACAAACGAATTACAAATGCGTTGATGATCGCAAAAGTTTTATTCAGCTTGATGAGTAAGATAGACTCCCTTTTTACCTAGCTAGTAAGAAGGTACACAGTAATTCAAACCGAAGTATAATCAAAATCAGAAGCCCGGAAGATATGCGAGATTATTAACACTGTTAAGAAAGAAACGATTCAACAGTTATCACAGTGAACTTCATTCAATACATCTTATACTTAGATTTAGTGACTGTCGCACTAGCTTGGACCTCTCCCACAGCTTCGATTGACCAAATACATTTGGCGGGTATCGTACACGATTGGATAGAAAACGTCAGCACAATCAATATGGACTTACACTCAGAAGGACGACGTTCTCATCCATGTTAGGTAAAGATTGATGCACTGAGTCTTTTATGTATGGTCTAGAATACCTGCGTGGTTTTCCTTGCTTTGTTCGTTATATACTTTCGAGGACATTATGTAATCGTTTATGGCACTAAACATGTCCCAACACAGAAACCACTGGAATTCAATCTTCTTATGTGGGGGTATGTATATGTTTCGAGTTGAATAACGCTAATCTCTGACGGTAGTTCGCATAGTCTTTCCGAACAGCCTACCTCAAAAAGTAGCACCAAGCTCAGGCTTCGCTTCTGCCATATCGATCAGGAAATTGAACTGCAGCTTGCGAGGAGAGGTGACCAATCACTACTCTAGTGATCATACAACGAATATATGCAAACGTTCAGGGTGCTCGATCATCTTGAGAATAGAAATGACGTTTGACTAGTTAACCTCTATGATTATAACTTCACGGTTAGGTTGTGGCGACCAACCTGTTTGAATGGGATGAGAAACGGGAAATCAGTGGACATCCGAAGCGCATTTGAGTGAATACGACTTACCGACACCGTCAACCTCTAACGGAGCATAGCCATCCAACTGTTTGAGACAGTCCACAAAATGGTCATAAGCAAGTGAATTGGACGCCAACTCATCCAGTGTAAAGCAAATACGTCGCTCCACTGCAAATATGGCTCGTGGTACGCTAGTCGGATGTGAACTAGCGTTTGCCTCCAAGATTGAACAAACAGTACGAAGAAGAGCTATTGAAAACCGAAATCCAACAGTAGGAAATTCCACGTTACGATGAGGAATAAGCATCGAGGTGTCACCAATCACACGAAAACTCTATTGCCGACAGTTAAGATCAAGCCCGCAACCCCAAACCGATCCAAATTCAAGGGATATTAGATGCAAAATAAGTTGACGAGCTCACAAATGTGGTTTAAAAAAGCTGTCCAATAACCTAGAACCAGATCAGCTTCTAAACCCGATTTACGGAGGTAGATTACAAAAGTTCGTTCCAAGAGTGCAGTTCACACCAAGTATCTTATATGAAAATCCACGGAGTTTGTGTTGGGAAAAATGTCCAGTAAACTCAAACAGTTATCCGAAAGAAATAAAGACAAAACACAACCGGAAAGTAGACGAAAGTATGAAACTGCATATTCTAAGTAGCCTTTACTCACCTGACTGATACATATAGATGCCATACGGATGTCCTGGTTGAAACATTAAGAACTGTCTAAAAAAGTCCGTCTGTCAGTCAAAGACAGTCCAACGCTGTTGTCTTACAATAACCCCATCTACCGGAATCGACTGCGTAACCCATGGTTTTGTGAATAACTAGGTAAGCCGGAGGTGACAAACCACCGGTTGATCCAAATAGAACAAAGTGGTCATTATCGAAAGGACATTCCAAAGTGGAGACAGCTTAAACAAACATTGGAGTGGCAATCTTAGTATAAGTAGCCGAAGTGCCCGTCAACTAAACCATCGGCCCTATGAACATGGCTTGACATGAGCGATTAGGATAACTGATATGACTTGCTCCAACTTGATGAGTTCAAGAAAGAACTAAAACGATCGTGGGTTGCAGGTTGAAAGGTGAGCATCACGAACGCCCACAAATGTATACAGACAACTGTTCGCCGGTAACTTTTCGGTTGAGAATTCTTTCTCTTGTGTTAGGCAAGCCTCTTCACTTACTCTTTCAGAATCACTAGACAATGTTTTGATAAAACCAACATTTGAGATCGATGAACGTGGCTACATGAAACTGGAGGTGACTTTGTAATCAGCAAACTACTACACTGTACTACCATTTTGATGTCTAGTGTCTAAAAATGTTCAACTGCACAAATGACTTAAAACTTAAAGTGAACAGGATATAATGGAACGAAAATGCTCAGCATGCGTAAAAATTGGTCAGAGTATGGGCAACACAACGTTTATAAACTAAAGTTAAGAAAAAATTATACTACATAGCTCCTCATTCCAGCCTCAACGTCCATAAGCTGCAAACATTTCAGCTTGAGGCATACCTATCCAAATTAGAGTTTTTTTTGCACTGTTTGTACCTACAGTGGTGTCATATTACAAATATACAGTGTCTCATAATGCCTATCCTTAAACCGGCATTCGATCGCACTACTCCTTTACCATTGTTTCTACTCGTTGGAAAGAAAGACAGTACAAACGAAGTTCTAACTTTCAAACTTTGTGTTACAAGCCAAGGCCCATACGCACTGGGTCACCAGTTGAAAACTGCTACACGATACCATACAAACACGAAGGAAAACATCATTCTACCAGTCGACGTGTTCAGCGCTTCTTGAAAGTCGGTCTGTACCAAACAATATTGTATGTGTGTACCTGGGAACATTGATTTTAGATGTTGGGAAGACAGTGTTGAACCGGGCGGACTGGAGAAATACGATTCGGATAGGCGTTCGCAAATTCAACGAGCAGTTCCTGCGCGGCCGAGAACAAAAGCGTGCGCTACACAAGGGAACCATCGGTGCCATAAGTCACGGTGACATGACTATATGGCGTTGCGGTGTGTGCGGCCGCGAATGCGCTGATCGCTTTGGATTAATAGGTCACCAGCGTACTCATAGTTCACCGTCGGCGAAGAGACGACGAGTAGGTTAGGTTCAGGTAGATCACATCAGAATATCCATTCACCTTCTGCTAATGACTGCATCGACCAAGGTCATGATCATTTGGCAACTAATCCGCTCCTCTTTTCAGAAAATTGGATGTCTCCGGTCTTTTACCCATTCACATCTTCAGTCTTGTTGGTGTACTGAATG
>LUCH01002219.1:48546-60585 GCA_013368495.1 Paragonimus heterotremus | reverse complement strand
TGACTCATCCGATTGCCCCCGATGTCCGCCATCCGATCGTTGAGTGTTTGTAGACGTGCCTCCCCACCGTGTTGGAATACTCCGCCGAATGTTTGAATACTCGCAACTTCGGCCTGACAATCCACCACAAGATGTCCGGTATCAATTAGGGATGTCCCAAGTAATTGGTTCTAGGCAAACTAACTTGGTTTACTCTTTGCAATTGGCAGGGTCGCATCCTCCCACTCAGTGATAGCCAAACAATCCCCGTGTTTTTCAGCCTACCCGTGTGCATATTAGCCACGCGACCGCGTTCGCCGGTAAAATCTACCTAGCCCACTTGGAACATCTTAAACTGACATCGAGACATCTTAAAGCGGAAAAAGTATAATGCCACTTTTTAACGGAGAACTGGCTGGACAGTCTGCTTAAGTACGAAACCTGTTCAATCTACGTCGACCAAATCACCCAATACATACGAATGGTCGCTGGAATAGTTACTATTTTAATCAGCTCTCGTATAGTCAGAGCTGAGTTGTGCAAAAGATAACTGATCATTACGATGTCTGGGGCTTTTGAAAAGTTGAGTTTCCATATAATTCATCTAAAGTCACCATTGGTGCGCAGAGAAACCCCACAAGCATTGATCAGGCAATGTAAAGGACATAAAGATTGCAGACGGGTTGGTGAAAACGGGGGAACAAAATATCTAGTGAGACTGAGACAGCGGACTTGTCTGCCTCCGGAGCGAGGTGGCATGAGCTGCAAACATGTGATGGGAGCTCCAAGGTCAAAAGCATCCCAAAGTTAACTGGTATTTAAAAGAAGAAATGTGGAATGAACCGTATGGCGCTGTAGAACACTTTCACGGAAGTTCAGGATATTTAGACGGGTAATTTGAGACACAACATGTAATGTCGTTACCGAAGGCTCAAGTTTAGAAATCAAGGAACTAGTCATCCGATAACAAGCACATGCATCAGACTAATCAAGAGGATTCAAGCGCCGTGAGTTTTGATTAGAATGGATAGGAGAAATAAAATGGGTAACACTGGACAAAAGTGTCATCGGCAAGGAGTACCACACCACCGTGGACACTTGATTTTTAACCTAGAGTGAGTTACCAGCTACTGCAAGTAATTCGGAGTGAAATCCTGGTTTTACTCCCCCTCCTTGACTAGCTCGTTCAGTCGAAGCTCCAAAAAAAAACATCCGAGAGAGTGTTCCTAGCAAGATTAAAAAACAAGAGTTCCTTCCAGACTTTGATTAGATTAAAAACGAGTTCGAAAACGGCTAGGAACATTATTCGCATCAAGTAGACAAGTAAAATATTCAAAAGCATATCAGAAAAACCACAGGATCATAGGATGACAACATATGCTATTGAAAACAATGTTACTTTTGTTACTTCAACTTCTGGAACATTTTTGAGAGTGGGTAAAGTTCTGGGTATGTATGTATTAACGAAATAACAACATGCTGAGTAACTCGTTGAATAAATGCTCCAAAAAAGTTTGCAAAAATGGAATTCGAGCTTAACTTTATCATCCCGAATCTATGTTATGTCACGTTTCAACTCAAATACAACAAATCATGAAATCTATCAAAAAGTAAAATAGAAAATACCTTCAGTCTTTTCCGTGTCATACACCACATCTGCAGCCATAATAAGTCGCAGTTGTAATTGCTGATTCGTAGATAAACGAGTATCGGCTGGGCTTTCGAGTGAACCCAATTGGCACCCGATAATACGTAGTTCATTATCGTGCCAAGCGTAATCGTAACTGTTATTTTTGTTGTCCATATCAACAGAAGTGGATGCAACTGGGCTATTAACCAGAGCGGATCTTGGTGGCCAAACTTCATCCCAGTCGATCCGCCGCATACGCAGAAGCGTATCCGGCAGTGCGAAGCGAACTGTCCAACGTGTCACATTCGCCTCACATATTGCAGACATTTCGCTTATCGATGAATCCCATCGGTCAGTTAGAAATACTACGCCTGCGCCACAAAGAGCAGCAATCAGACCGGCACATCCCAGACCGCAGCCCAGTTCCAACACAGCATCACATATCGTAAACCTTTCACCGTAAATAGATTTATGTATAAGCCAGTCGATCAAGAGTAAGCAACCATTCCACAGCTGTGAACCAACATCGGCCAAATTGGTGGGTCCGGAGTGATGAAATGGCAAAAAATATTCCCATTTCCCGGCAGTAGCTGCATCAGTCTGCCTGAAAAATTGAAAAACAACACTTTTGACACACATGTTTGGAAATATGCCAGTGAAGACTAGGTTTAAGCCCTAGGTATTGGGGTGGTAATTACAAAAAACGACTGAATCAACCACGTCACAGGTTAAATTACTTCTGATTCCGCCCAAAAAATAAACGAATGATCAGTGCATGACACCAAGACAATCAAGTGATTTGTTTGATGAATCGGTCGTTAGGAAACTTAGAAAACAGTCCTGTTGCCTTCTGTCAAGAATCCTCATTTTTTCCTTTGAAAATGCCCTCCTTCCAGAAAAAACGACTTTAGCCAATCAGACTGAGCAGAAATTCCCACTCTAATCTCAAGGCAACTCATTGGTTAGTTGATGACATCGGCTATTGTTTTGAGCAATTTTTTATACCTTCTACATCAAGAATATTTCTAAGCTACCGTGTACCGTATATACATCCATATATATTTTTCATCCTGTTATACACGTTTTCGGTCGGGACAAAACAACTTCTTGCACTTATTTTTTGATCTGATTTAAGGGCGATTAACTGGTTTAGATGTCTTATTCCTGGGGAGAAATCCCCATAGTTTTGTTTATCTGAAGCCAGAAAATTCCACTTATGTGAGACGCTTTTTTATTCTGTGGTTGCTCCACCGTATTTTTCAGGCATTTAAGGCAACATTATCGTTTCGAAGCTTAATGACCATCCCTAAACAGAACCAACAGTTTTCGTTCAACTGCAACCCTAACATGAATAACCCCTAAACATAACTAAGGCATCTAACTGACAACTTATGCAACTACTAGTACAAACGAGTATACCTAGAGTGCTTGCAGTGTTTTCGACCGGATGGCGGTACGCAGATAAGCAAACCGGTTAGTTATCATTCAGTAATACTTGATAAAGCAAGGTAAGTTTTGTCAAGAAGCACTCAATCCCCTTGAATTATGGTGAACACACTGTACAGCACACTGCCGGGTACTCGACGAGAAGAGGCATACAACGGCTCAGTTCTCAGTAAAATCGGGCTAGAAGATGAGACGGTATGTGTAAGTATTTACACTGTTGAACAGAACAAGTCACTTTTCCGAAAACCAGACAGTCAAGGTCACGTGTGTGGACAATGCGAACTGCGCTTGAAAGGATGGCACACATCACGGTCCCGAGGCAGTCAGCTGAGAAATAGGGCTTACAACGGTTGGGCAGCATCTTCTAACACCCCCTAAGTGCAGAGCAAGCCTATCGATTCGATCGACGATGAAACCGTGAATGTTCGAGTGGTCCGATTCGGTTTTAATGAAGTTTCAAACTATGTTTGGCTGTTCGCGTCAGGCACATGACAGCGTGCAGGATATACTTACCTCCGAATCAGTGTAGAACACAAACTTTATGGCTTTCAGCTAGATGTGCTTTGATTTTTAATGCGAACTAAAATAACAACTAGCAGACCCAATCATACTAGTAACGCCATCCGACAGAAAACATTGTGGAAATTTTCGTGATATTAGTTTTAATTAATTCGGGCTTGTCATTGTGTGATTAGTTTCCTTAACAGTGTACCGGCAGCAAAAGTTAATCTCCCTCCCCAGGTGATGCATAACTGAAGTTGACGTTGATTACACTTTTAGCTACAAGTAGCTATCCTGCTCATTATGTTTCATCTACAACAGTATACTTTTGATCTGTATTGGATAAGGTTCTCTTGAGACACAGAACGACAGCAGTGGAGTTTTGAAAACAGACTATCAGGTGAGAGGTTCGATGTCACAAGGTTAACTACACAGAACCATGGTTACAGTATGTAATGAGATTGAACCGGAACGGTTTTTTGAGTGAAGGAAGTTCAATCGGACAGAGCGTATGCAAAATCTACCGCAGGTGGAACTGTGGTCGATTGACACCAGGCAGTCAAAAAGCGTCAAACAGTTGCTATGATATCAAATTTGGCTGAAAGAGGTAGTGGTTAAAACAAGTTGTTTGAACATGTGTTAGAGAAACAATGAAATTGCTTAAGTCAAGGTCGTGGAAAGTAACAACGAAGTGGATAAAGCGTAACGCGCCTATCTCCCAATAGCAATCGTTACTGACAACACTGGTAGTTCTCTATAACAAGGGCATTGTTTTTCTGATAAATTGAGATTGCTTAGTGCCGTTCAGACCATTGTTGGTCTGATTTTTCCAATATACTGGCCAACTGTGAGACATGATATGCGATCGTTGAAAAATCCGATAGCTACAGGAGCATATTATGTTGAATGGGGAAAATAGCCGGTAAGCTTTCGGAAGGTTTCCAGTTAGTAAGCCAGGACGAAGCCTGCAAGACTTCAAGATTCACAATAAGACGAGAGATATCGCATCATCATGATACCGAGGACTTTGAACATAAAATGAGAGGATGTCTTACTTCCCTGACTAATCACTTTGACAACAGTATCATTGTACTGATCTAGTGTTCATTCCTCAGATACCTTTAAGGTAGCTCAGTCTCATGTGAATAGCATGCCACACACCCTTTCAGTAGTTCACGTGAATAACAGTGATACATTGCTGTTTGATGCCTGTCCGAAAGCAACATTACCAAAAGATAGAATCTCCGGAAAACAGAGACCCATACAGAAACAGCTTAGAGACCAGCTTCTTCGCAGACATTGAACTTTCCAGAATGCAAGAAATCGCTTAACCGACCAAAATACACTACCCCATACACGTCTATATGCAAGCCGAAATCTCACTGGTAACTGTCAACCGTAAAGCACCAGTCCCTTTATAAACACGCACCACCATAGTTACTCCTGACTACTGTCTTCTACTACCTATCTTCTGGATACTTTTTCAGCAACTAGTCCTTATTTATGGTTTGCATCATACTATTTACAAGTACTACTGAACAGTACGTGACAGCAGTCCTCCAAAAATTGACGGCTGTGACCCCTCATGATATTACGCAGAGATTAGCGCGAAACATTACACCCCTATGCTATGTGCCCTATAATTTTTCGAGGACTACTGAATGGAACTTGAACAGGGATAAAAACGACCATATTATTAATTGTTGTTCTGAATTTGTCACACCTTCAACTTCTGTGGTCTTCGAAAACCAATCTACAGGTGTTCCGCAAGTCCCTGTTAGGTCATTGTTTCGGTATTAAACGAACTGGTCACCCTGGCAATGTTCTGATCATTCCCAAAAAACAAGAGGGTAATCTGAGTGTGCTCGTTTGTCTTCAGATGAGATGGTGCACGACGCTCAACTGTTTCCGAATCTACTTCAGTCAGTCTGGAGTAACTGAGACTTGCGGATTGGGACCGGGGTCCATAGTCACTTGCAGAGTGAAGACAGGTCAAGCGTGCATCTCACCGCGGACCATCTTTTTCACTTCACAGATAACCCCAGGTCACTAAATCGAAACAGCTGTCAGGCCAGTTGCGGTAACACAAAAACACCTGGTCTAGTTCGGTATGTCAACAAACCGTGTGTGTCAGTAAATGGCACGCGTGTAAATACAGGACGGAAGTGGTCTTCCGACCAAAATATGTGGTTTTCCAGCCAATGTACATGGACAAATACATGCAAGCAAACGGCGATCTAATAAATTTTATTGTTCCCGCTACCCACTGGGTTCAGACGAACATCAGATTCGGAGCCGGGTGGGACCAGAACGTTGTGAGCATCTCCCGTGGTTATCCGTGTTGGTGCACGTCGAGTTGGATACAACCAGGTTAGTTTCAATCAAGTTTGTAGTTATGACTTCAACTACTAGACAGTTGAGTAATGTCCACATAATCGAAATTACGGGCCCGGTTGTACCGATCGCGTAAGAGAGAATAAAATAACTTAACACAAAAGGGGCGGTGCATGAGGGTGAACGTATCAGAAGTTACTGACAGTGGCCAGCGATGAAACAGACTAAAGGGACAGATGGTAAGCAACAGGTATGTAACACAAATTTAGATGTAGAAGTCGCCAGGAATATGGCAAGTATGGGCGACGGCAATACAGCTAATGTCGACTTCGCTTGTCTGCAAACGACTTGGTTTCATTTTTTGCTCAATGGTTTTTTTGTAACTCTACCGTTATATAGCTAACTTGAAAACACATATCAAGGCGTTGGTGAAAGGAGCACAGTAGCGGGTTCACTCATAAGAACTGCGGTGAATATTTTGTATTGATTTGTATTCTCATCAGATGTAGTAAAAAGGGAGGTACGAGAAAACACGAACCAAGAAAACAGGAGCATCATTATCATAGCAGCCATAAGCCTGACCAAAAGGCACAGTGGCTCTGGCCGCCACTCACCTCAACAGTGAAGTGGAATATCCTAGAAGAAAATGTTACTAAGAAGGTTGAAAATTATTAAAAGATGGTTAAGTGGAAGAACCAGAAATGATATGGATACAGGTATGCCATTGACTGCGACACATCGCCATCTCGGATAGCGTCTCTAACCAGCGGCTTGAGTGATCACGAGGTCCCCATCCAAGCAGGTGACACCTACCCACTTTGCTCAATGGAGCAGTCAAGGTTTTCATATTTCTTGACCACGTTGTTGGTTGACCACCACGCGGTTTTACCCAATTGTTGGTGGTCTCAGTATAGAATGCCCGGTATGGTAAACGATCAGATGACATACGGAGTAGGTGACCCAACCATCGCAAGCTGTGCATCGTGAGTAGCTGGCCAAATAAATACGTATCCCGGGCGTTCCGAAACACGCATCGGCGAACGGCCACATTGCTCACGCGATCAGTCCATTTATTGCGGACGATATGACGGAGACAACGATGGTCAAATACAGTAAGCCTGCTGATATCTTCGTTGCGAACGGGCCACGTTCCGGAACCATATAGCAAAACAGAACGTACACAGTCAATATATACTCTTCCTTTCAACGACAACTGAACGTCTTTCCGACGCCAGAGATGACGCAGTTTGGCAAAGACGACTCGTGCGTTTGCTATTCTCGGTGATATCTCATCAGCAATATTACAGGCTGACGAGATAGTGCGACTCAAGTATGTGAAACTGTTCACAGTCTCAAGCGGGTTACCTGCAGCAGCAGCACTTCACACTTCGAAGCTGCGAAGCGCATTCCATACAAATCAGCCCGGTACGAGAAAAAAAGAATCAAGAAGAAAGGAGCAAGAATTGGCAACGAGTTGAACCCTAAACGAAAGGGAGCGTGGGGTTAGTATCGCGATATTAGAAGTTAGGCCCGTTATCCCTTCAATCACCGTACATCTGATGTCACGGAAGCGGTTCACTTTGGACAGCGAAGGAACCAACATTCGTGTAACCCGCGTGGAGTATTGAAACATTACAACACCTTTCTATTGCACTGAACGAAATGTGTTGCGATATTTGGCCACTGAAACGATGGCGCAACCTCCGCATCGGGTATGGTTGACATTGAAGACTAGAAGTGTCACGCGCGATTTGTCGCCACTCCGAATGGTCGTACTGTGGAACGCAGCGCAGGCGGAGCTGCTGCTTTCAGAGTATGGCGCACCAGGCGAACTGAGTTTCAACATGTCCGGAAATGGGATTATGTGGCATCGACCACCTCTCTGTACAACTTGACTACACCCAGAGGAGTACGTCTATTAAACGCGGAAGACACACGAGTAGACGCATTCAATCCAGTTAACTTCTCAATCGCAATGATCTGTTTTAACTTAGGCATCGTCATGATCAGCAGGTCCTTTCACGTTTAGTCATGATGAACCACCACAAATTCGCACAGGACCGCGGTTGAATCAGAAATAGTGGGCTGAGAACAAGGTGACGGCAACTCCATATGGGAATGCACACTGCAGACAATCGTCCTGCTTCATTCGACTCGAACTAACAATCGAAAATCTAGAAGACAAAGACGTCATATTTGCACCTCGCAAAACACTGGCCAGCGAGAAAACCTTATTCATCTGAGCATGACAAACAGTCAATACTGACACTATTCACCAGTTACGTTGCAGACGGCTATTTCCATCGTAATGTTTTGTCTGCAAACATTGCACCTCGACATCCGACCTACGACGCTAAGTGAAACTTCTTCGGATGTTAGCACGGTTGCTCAGAGTGAGCATAAAAGCAACCCATCAAATGAGACACACAGCAGTTTAAAGTCAACCGATTGTATCCACAACCATGACACTATGAGCACAGAGGTGGCGTAATGTTCATCACCTGACCGCAGATCGTGAACGCTACAGAGTATCGACAATTCAATACATTGACTTACATACTCGGAACGACAACAGCAGCTTTCACCCTGTCAACAATGAAATATACAGTGCTGTTACAACTGACAGCTTAGCCCACTCACCTGCAGTACTGCAGCAAACGATTGATCTTAGCTACTAGATATATTCCACACAAAGGACTGTTTTTCGTCCTGAGGTGGAACGGTCGTGCCGACGTTAAATGGAGTTGAACAAGGCGACAAACAGTGTGTGCAATCAGTTACACATCTGTAACACTGTGATCGAAATGACTGTCTGCGGGAAAGGGAGCGTGTAACGTCTTTAATGACCGTCCGCCATGTTCCATCAAGTGGAGTACGATTCAGAGGCATAGTGCACTCAGGATGTCAATAAGTGGGAAGATCCCTTACACAGTTGATATTCTCCTTATTCACAAAGAAAGTTTATTAAAGACCTGTTGTTACTTTTAACTGTTCGGAAGATTTATACATGAAGAGTAAGTCTCAGATGCTGACATCAAACCAAAAATTCGAAACGACGTAGACCGGTCAGCGGTATGTTAGTACGGCTTCACAAAGTCAGGACAAGGTCGGTTCGGAGCCGACAGAAATTGACGGCTATAAAAAAACTCAGAACTAGAACCAACGGAATGAAGGGAGTAGGGTAACAGGGTCAGAACAGACTAATCGAATCACACAAAAAGGCTGCCAACGGTTCACTGCAATAAAGATAAGCAGTCACACAACTCAGAGAATAAACAGAACAAACAGACAAACCTGTCATCCGTTTCAGTTTGACTCATGTTCGTTGACGTCACAGGGACGATGGGTTTATTCAGTTCTGTCAAAGGGATACGGAAGCGCAGTTTTGACAAAAAACATTGACCTTCAATATCGTTTTCCGCTTTAGATTCACAAGAGCATCGTTTTTTGAACTTGGCTGGAATTGATTCAGAGGCCACATGAATGTCTGACAGTACGCAATTATCAGGGTCCTGAAATGAAGAAAGCGGATAGGAGTTTAGAGCAAGAATTATTAAATATTTCCGGATAAGGAAGAGCATCGAGATTATCAACTTCATGGGGATTTCACTTAGTGAATGTAGTAAAAAAATTCGGATATGAATCGGGAGCGATTAATATGGAGACAAAACGTGCCAGTACAGGGACGGACGTAGACAATATAGTGCAAACGATTTGCCTTAGGTCATGTGATTTTTCGGGCGTGGTTCACAACCCTTTTGTATACCGAAGTTAGAAAATACAGCCCCCCCCCCTAATGAACAAAACAGGCAATCAGAACTGACGTTCTTCGAGCCATTCCATGCACCTGTCCGGTTCGATCACAATGTTTTGTCCGTAATGGTACACAGCACTCTTTCCAAAAAGGATGCCACTAATGGTTAGGACGACCGTACATATACACGGTGGAGCTGAGCATGTGTTACGGATCGTATGCCGAAGTGAGACCTAATTGTGTAAATGAACATGTACACGTACGAGAAACAGTATTAAAAGTCCTACCTCAAACGAGCATAGCTGTCGAACACCAAGAGACGAAAAAGTTATTCCGTCAAACAGATTAACCCCCACCAACAGTTATAAGTAGTTCGTGTCGAGTGGCTCGTGTGAAACTGGGCGAGTTTAACTCTCCCTTCTTCTTCTTCTTCTTCTTCTTCTTCTCAAAGATAGTCACACGGTAGAATCTCATTTCACGTACCGTTTTCTCTGTTTCCTATAATCGCCAAACCTTTTACACAGAGGTACCACAACTAAGAAAAGCAATCCCGGAGCGGAGGGGCACAAGGAAACGACGGAAACCAACCTACCACAGAACAAGTCCTAAGATTCACTGGAGGTCTATACTGAATACGGTATTTTACCCATGATGACGGATTCTCTCCTTTAAACGAGAGAACAGACTAAAATGTCTGTTAAAGTATTTCAATAAACATTAGCGTCGTTGGCATTTTTTCATTCCGTATTTTCACCGCAGTGGGAAAGGTCAAATGGGATTGGTGTTCAGTTCGAATAAAATTCTGGCATTACCTTCTTAACAACGTCCATTTTCTGTAGTTCTGAAAGTGTTCCGCAGATCGCGTTCCTCTGCATTCACACATGAAACGTCGACTTGGCGTTGAACGATAATCCGTTAGGTGAGACAGGCTCCATGATTAATCACATAAAACCATGGTTAACATGGACTGGTTAGGTCAACGCTTCTGATGACTGTCACTAGAGCATATAATGTTGAACGGAAAATTGGATTGACAAACTACCATCACGAATAGGCGGATAGGCATGGACAGCCATTGATTTGAACCCTGAATATCGTGCCATCTACACAACACAATGGAGGGTTCTTCCCATCACAATGTGTTGTCCTCTAAATGGCAAGTAACGAATTACCCTGTTTAATATAGGTGAGTCATAAAACTGCTTATCCTGAATGTTTACGACTTCTTTCAGTGTTGACTTTCCGCCGTTAGCCTGCTTCTGCATTTTACAGGTTTCGTATCGGGATAGCTCACTACCCGTCATCTCGGGGTTGATTGTGAAAACCTCAAAATCTCCGCGATTTATTGACACCATCTACCTGACCAAAACAATGTTACTTTAGTGATCTTTTTGATGTGATCTGCGCTTACAGTTGTTTACGGAAATAATTGCTCAATCCGTTAATCGTCGTTATGGTAGTCGATCACCGAATAGAGAAGTGCATCAGGTAATTGACTGTTATACGATTCCATGCCGAACTGCAGCATCGTGTTTGAAGGAGACTGGGTTCAACGGTAAAGGAAAGATGTATCTGTAAGGACAAACCAGTTGGATGGAAACGATTATCTATAGGGATAGGGGTGAGCGACGCCAGAATAAGCTGAGAAACGTTATCCAGACGAACGATACATGTTTAAGTAGCACTAATGTCCGAGCAGTTTTTTCGAACCCATAACATGGTGACAGGGATACGAGGAGCTCACATTCTGACTGATTACACAATGCAATGTCAATGAGATCCTAGTTTTACCTGAATGGCAATAAGCAAACTGAAATTACGTGAAGTTGCTAGCAAAGAATGAGCAGCAGCTAGGTGGGTTTATCAACAGAAAAGTTAAAACGAACGTAGTCTTGCAAGATGTTTTCCACTGATTAACGGAAGCATGTATGGTTATAGGAGATGCCATTGATTTGAAGACACTTACCTGGACGGATAAAGATAATCTCTCCCAACAACACATCAATAGTAATGCAGAAGATGCCCCATGCAGTTACATTTCGTTCATATTTGAAACAAGTACCTTAATTCGTGGTAGATGTGTCAATACGTTTACTGAATTCAAAGATGTACGAGGAGAGGATGTTGGCTATCAATCGTGGGTTCATTTGGTATGACTGTGACTGTTAGCTTTCTGTATTCAAACCATTTTATCGGGCGGATTTGTTGTTCATTGGGCCACGTATTCTTTGAATCCTCCAACCATCCTGTGTCATCCTTCTGGTCAGCATTAATTAGTTGACGCTATGTACTCTGTTGTATTTGTACTGGTTGCAAACCAAACTATAATCATCATACTTTTTGATACTTTGTCAAGATTGCAATACCCCTGTGATTCGCACCAGGTCAAAGCGGC
>LUCH01002219.1:17832-47253 GCA_013368495.1 Paragonimus heterotremus | reverse complement strand
GAGACTAGAAATATAAGGGAAACACACAGCGGATGTGTTCGCTAATCAGTCAATAGCATAATTACCATGAAATGATAAACTAACAAAAGAGACTTTCTGCACACACAGAGGTGGACACCAACGTCTCAGAGCAACTGCCTCAACATATCGTAACAACTGGGGTTTATCAGTTGCGTAAACAACTGTGAATGCCTGCGTGGGGTCCACCTGGTGATGACTCTCCAGCAGATGACGAGCGATCGCTGGTGCCGGTGATCTGTGTGACGGTTGCTGGGTGCACATATGGGTATTCAGTTTGCATTTGCATCTGGAATCACAGGGTTTAATCATTAGTACAAAAAAACCACAATCAGAATAAGTGTGACAACTGAATATACAGCGATGAACTGTACTCATCCGCAAAAACCACGGGCCCGACCAAAATTACCAAACCCCAACCATTGTGCTGCCATTAATTTTTTAGGTTAGAAGAAAGTAAATCAAACAGACAAGATAACATAATGTGACCATCGAGGCGACTAGCCAACATATCAGGATTCCTCAACTATATCTTGTTAAAATACTTCGCTAGGTAGTACTTCCAATGGATACAAAGGTACAAATGAGGTGTGAACAGCATGGCTCACGCTTTGAAACGAGCACATGAAACGATAGTCTGTAAATTCATCAATTTTGGGAATTAAAAAGGATTTACACTGTCCATCTTAGATTGCGCTCCTGTACACTGCTTGTCGTAAAAACCGACCATCCCACTGAACTTGACAGATAGACGACTCTGGTGACATTCACCGGTATCTCTGCCGGATTGTTTACATTCTGTCAATTATGGTTTTATGTATTTGCTCACACCTCATTGCATCACCCAAAATATAGCACAAGGCTTTGCATATAGTATAGCATTCTTGTAGATATGTTTAGTTGAACTCAGTAAATCCACCGACAGTATTAATGCATTGTTGAATACTAGCTCACTTGAACTGTACCAACAACTTCGGCTTATCTATCTCTATACATTATTAACCAAATTGCAGGCTAATTTACCAGAAGGAGAGGAACAAAGCATCGCCAATGAACAAAACTAAATAAATGTCATGTTTTCAATAAAGCGTGTGGTTTTTGCACAGTTACACTTAGTGTTCCTAGTATCAGCACTGATCTACAGACCTTGCTGGGTCTGAGATAAACAGCACAATAGCCCGTAAATGAGTTAGTGCCTACAAAGTGTTATGTCCTTTCAAAGCATAAGAACAGAGCGCTTAGCATCAGTAAAGGTCATTACATTGAAGTTATTATGGATGTGCCTCAGGACAACGTATAAGTTTATTAATTTTGTGCACCTTGTCCATAGACGTATTACAGCTTGAATCATTCTAAACTAAGTGGTGGATGGCGATTGATGGGTTTCAGGACTACACCAAAAACTTTCTGCCTGTCGCTGTACAAGGCCTTTGTGAACAAGCATGAGCTTTATACCTTCAGGAAAAAAAGCAAAGAGAATGCAACCTAAAAGCAGACAGGTTAACGATAATAGTCCGATTTTACAGAAACAAAGAGTAGAAACACAATCACAACTTTACATGAACTTCGAACAGCGATAGGTGTGATTACACTAGTTACATAACAATTACATTTAACAAGGTTATTTCGAGCACTGTTCATCATCATTAGGGGATGAGAAATAAGGACTAATCAAGTACTCCGCACCAAGAAAGCGACATATTTGGACAACACGGATGGCAAGTTATTCAAAGCTTATCTTAGGCATTTCTACCTGAGGTAATCTATTCATAATTTAAAGGAATCTGCATTAACTCGAGCCAATGTGCGTACCAGAGCGTAAAAGACCAAGCATCGGATGTGGCCTATATATAAGACAATTTTAATGTCATCGTTTAACAAAAAAACAGATGTGTTGTGTATTCCCTTGTGTGACGTTCACTTATCGTACAAGGATGGAATATCAGAAACACTCAGGTACCTTGATGCAGTTCATCATTACCGAAATAAAACATCGTGCGATGTACGCAAAATTGTCAGCGTCTGGCCTTGTCTGCAAATAAACCGACGAATTGGGCAATTTGTTTGTCTTGATACTGACAACACTCGCTTGTCTATCAAGGTCGACTGTTTCTGTTATTGTCATCCGCATGCATTCGCGGCCGATAAGAATGAATCAAACGTTTACAATTCACGATGTCTTCCTTGTTTATTCTAAGTTAAAAACAAGCCTGGTACACCGGCCCATGGGTAAACTTTGTCGGGTTCATAGGTTTGGCTCGTTCACATCTTGGTCGTAATACTGAGTTTGCTCGCCTCATCGATCGACAGCTTATACCTGGGGACACTAACTCAAACCGGACAGCCTGGTAAGTTATAACGTTATCTCAAGGGAGTGGAGTGAACAGTATGGTGGAGAATAGCCTAATCAAGCATAAGGGTCCAGAACCTGTGTTTGGAAGCGGCCTAGATTAGGGTTTACTATACCTGCTTTAGTTCTGGAGTGCCCCAAATGACCTGCGAATCAAGAACCATCTGACATAAGCACGGATCATTATGTCCGATTACAACTGACGATACAGAATCAACAGTGGGTCATTGGTCAGCCACGTTCGGACCAGCTGCAAATCGGCTTTCAACGATTTGTACACGCTGAACAGTGATGGCGGTCGTGTGTAGATGAGTGGACCACGGGTTGTGTGATTGCCATCTGATCGATCGTCGTCGCTGTCACACAACCTTGTACATACGTAGGTACACATATAGGCAGACGCGCGCTTGCACACGTTAGCCTTGTCTCGAACCCACGCTCACCTCAGCCTGAGCTTGAACGTGTGAAGCTGACGGCCATCTATCGCCAGGCTCAATGTTCATGCCAGACAGGCTGCGATGGTTGGGACAGGCGCACACATGGTCAATCGGTCACTTGACGTGGTGGTAGCGCGCGCGGAAGGGAGGGCAGTGACGGGTGAGAGGGTGAGGACCACCGAACGATTCCCCTATTGTCGATCGATAGCCTGACGCGAGCTTGCAGATAAGCGGGACATCAGTCCAGTAAGCGTGATCTGTAGTCGATCGATGACGGCCGCCTGAACAAGTATTTGGACTAACGGACATGTTTCAATCGCTGCACGCTGTCTACGCGCGAATGGGGGAAGGTCAGACTGGGATGTGGTCTGAATCAGACTGGTTCGACCGAGGCAGCCGAACAAAGAGCAGGCGGCGACAGACAAACAATTCACCTCTTTTGCTGAGACCATGGAATGATCGTAGGCGAGGCTAGCCAGCTGATTATATGTCGTATCACGTGAAACGACGTATCCCAAAACAGAACCCACCAACAATCATGTTGATCGTTAAGTGGATGAAAAATTAGCAGTTCATGTCATCTCAACTAGCCTTCACAAAAGTTACGTTAGTGATAAAGGATATGTTGTTTGGGTTAAGTTGAGTGGTATGTGGTGAAGAGGACACCACGGTTCTGTTCCATCTTTTATATATGAATCACATGTCTTTGATTTGATCGCTGATGTAGTTAAACAGAAGAAAAGATGTTTATCACGAACATCCAGCACAGTTTGTCTATAATCACAGCTGTAAGCCATATACAACTTCGTGTCCCTAGTAGATGTACAAAACTTACCCACACTTCTGCAACCTATATTGGTTTACAAGTAAGAGTTGTGTTTGCTCCCAAGTCAACCTGCCCAAGCAGTATTTATATCAGATATCTTCGAATTAACGGGAAATGTTCTACCAAGCAGATGAGCAGCCAGCAAAGCTAATGCACGTAAGCTTAATACGATCTGAAAACAATCATCCAGTATTACCCATGCAGTACTGTTGACTAGTTTTTCCAACTATACATAAGGAATTCTACGCGGACGATTGTCATGTAAAACCAAAACATCATACACGGATAAGAAAGAGTTCAACATTAATCACGTGAGCGGTACACGAGGTCATCAGTAGCTCAATAATAAACCCCAAATGTCAATACTGACCCATGTGATCAGTGAATAATGAAGTTATTATGACAGTGGAACTGTGCGATAAGCCCACGTAAAGTAGACATCCCGATTTGATGAACAACCAGCGACTATATACGTATTCGTTTTTCTTTACAGAACTTCCGAAGTTTTAGGGGGACTCATTTGCCCAGTGATTGGAAAACATCTGCAAAAATGCACCTTCCAAACACACATTCAGGAAAGAGCATTGAGTGATTTCTACTAAAGAAATCGGGCGACCGAAAACGTCTACTCTGTAGTATCATATGCACTGTCGGGAAAAACTGGACAGGAGCGGTTGTAGTGTTCACCTCAATAAATTCGGTTTTGACAAGAACACTTCACGTCAACTACCGTACTCTCTTTGCAGTTTTACGCACATGTACTGTATAAATAAAAACTCGCCCAGACCCAATAAAATGGAAATCGGTATAGCCATCGTTCACGTGACCCTTGACGAATATCGATCGTTCATCCGGTAAATATTTTTCATTCGTTCCCAAAAGTGATCTTCATTCATTCACCTGATTTCGAAAACGTCCACAATTTTTTATTAGGACTACACGTTCTTGCAGAAAACCTTTTTAGCCCTAACGACTGATTGAGTGATCAAGAGTGACCACCACAACCTTTCCAGCTGACCAGATAGTAGACCGCATTGAGCTACGATCTCTTTGCAGTAAGAGCATATTCACATCAAACATCTTACATGTCGACGTGAAGTCGTGATCCATGAGTCTGTTAGCCGCGTTTCAATCGATCGCTAATTATTTTTGCTCATACAGATGAACAGTTTAGTATAACCGTATCGCTGAACGTAGCAGGATCTCTCACTAATAATGAAACTTTCCGAATGACAATGTCTGTGTTGTTTTATCTAGCCACCATACCTGGTCGCTGTACAACAACAGTTCTAATTAGCCGGAAAATTAACTTTCCATGTATTACGCATCCGAGCCAAATCTACATGAAAATTCATATTTATAACTTTCGAACTGCGTCGATCATGCCATCTATAGTTTAACTCAGATACATACTACATTCTCTGAATGTGAGATACACAGCACTAGTGATTCACAAGTGAACTATCAGCTATACATACTGCATTCTTACTAACAGGAGCAAAACGCAATTCCGGATATGGTAATATTCCATCCAAAATCCTGACCGATTTGTCACTTATACATACTTTGATGTTTGTGAATAAGTTTCTGATGGATCATACCCATCTTCTATGATGTGAACTGTCTGAATCACCTCGTATTTCGTTAGCCCGACAAAGGCTTGATAGTTGTAGGTGCAGTATCGTACAACGATTTAGCCGTTCCTCAACTAGCCACCTTTTATTTTTGAGAAAGTTTCCTGATAGACCACTTGGCTAGATTAACATGTAATGGTTGTGTAAACAATTTTATCGTTGAAGATGTACACATATCGAATATGCACTCGATAGTGATGATGAGTTGTGTGATTTTATACATCACTCAAGACGCACGAGTCCTTTTATAGCCAACTGTGATGTGACCATAGACCACAGGGATTTCTGAGCTGGACTAAAAACGCTCAAAACTAACTTTATCGAACGATCCTACACAATCCAGAGCATGTTGAGACCCGGTGGGTCTAAACTGACTCTTCTCTCAGGGTGAGTAAAGTGTAAGGTTGAGCTGACGTTGGCCCAGTGTATAAATGAACATCGTAGCGAAATACTGGGCGGGCATATTTTGTGAAGCTCGAAACGGAACATCTCTAGTTGCTAGATGCATTTGTGCAAATTTTGACCGGTTCACGAACAACTTACAACCGCAACCGGACGATGACCTTACTTGAGAGTACACGTAGAGAGCGCACTTCATATGAACGCATCAGCCGACCACTGTAGTGCCATAACAATACACTACTGTCTATGAGGAAAGAGCAGTTTTATTTCCACTATCTTGGACAAACAAAAGAGGATGGTTTTACATCACTCAGCCCGCCCAAATGAGACGCATATCAGGCCTGAATGGTTTTATCTACGCTCTGACTTTCTGTGCATTAACAGACAAGCACCAGCCGAGTATCACACACGTCGAGAGTGAACCAACTCGCTGGTGATATGAGCGTTTCCGCGCCCATAGTTTACAACGAACTTTGATGAGTATTACTCACTTACTCAACCTTCAATTCTTACTCGACCCTGTTCAAGGCATTCATTAACATACCCGATTTGACATAAGTCCACGTTATTGGTGGGGGGATTTTGGCTTACACGCAATGAACATCACTCACAATTGATGGCAGATATCGCATTACGATAGATTTTTCAACCAGCCCTTTTGATAAGGGCTGGACGAAATGTCTATGGCAGTACAACTGCAATCGATCATACTGATCGATAAACATTAGAAATCTGGTGCTCAACTAAAATGTGGAAGGAAAAAGGAATAAGGGTTACACCTCGAGAAGTTGGATGAAAGTACTTTAAAGAAAGCGTAGGATGATTACTTCGTTTGCAGCGCAAACAGTCCAACGTAAGGAAGTGACAGTGTTTCACTGCATTCTACTTGGCCAACTGCAAGCAGTAGGTTAGCTATTCCTGACTGAACTGTATTGAGTGGACGGGGTTAACGAAAGTCAGATAAAACACTGAGTCAAAGTGACGACTGGATGAATCACTGATGTTGAGTATGCCGTAAAACGTTCTTGTTCTCCTGAGTGTAATGCGAATTTCTTTTTGTCAGCTGTTTGAGAATGACGTGAAGATGATGCCCAGCTTTCTTAGATATCTAGTACATTTCATTCTTTCATTAGGTCTGCTGCCCAAACAGTAATACAACCTTGTTCTAGTTCTTCAACAATTTTCGTCCGTCTCACTTCGTTGTAATGCTGATAAGGGCTTAGAAAAAAGTTGCTTGAGTTGTTTACCGGCTTGCTTCACGTTACCTAATTAATATCACTCTATTTAATGATGTCAGTTGTAGCACTGCGAAGGCAACACGGTTAGCATACAATATGTTTGTCTAATACGTGCGGATTACGTGTTGTAAATCACTCAGTTTATTTTTTGCACAGAAGTGTAATTGTTACCCCATGCCTCTGTACCGAACGGCGGTCTCCACACTGTAGACAGCATCAAAAGAGTGATTTCGTATATACCTATTCCCATATCACTTAGTGACGGAATAAGTTTGTGGTGAGTAGCCGGATCTACAGAAGTTGATATGAAGTTCCAGGCTCACTTAAAGAAGAAATTCACCAACAACAGAAATCAACTATACAGCCGAGTTCGTGCACTACTACTATCGTGACGGTTGGATTGTGTTCAAATGGAAACAACCGGTGGGTCTGAAACACCAACTGGTGATGAGTTGATGACATAGTCGAAAATGATTCATTACGGATTAGGGTAAGCTTAAATCGTGCAACCTAACATGACAAAGACCATCTACAGAGGTTAAACACTGGAAAGCGGATATGTCAAACTGTGTCCTAAGAGAAGTATTCTGCACACATGGAGATGACAGTTCAGTTAACAATTTTTCGGACAAAATTACACACCAACAAAATAATGATTAGTGGTTTGCTAATCGTTGGAAAACAGCTGTACCAAATGATGTGGGGAGGGGTAAGACGCACCATCACAGCGAAAAGTCGTACAAACGAAAGAAACACAAACAGCACAAGTACAGAACGCTAAACAAGGCAAAAAATAAGAAAACCGGCACAAAAATGGCGGATGAAATGTTACGCCGACACCAACACTGTAACGACCCTCCTAGCATCCTAAGTGTTTCGCTTAAAATTACCAATGTCTCAGAGAAAATTGTTGAAAGTCAGCTGAGGGTATCCAATACTGTTCAGATGTTGCTAAATTATTAGCCAAAAGTGACGTAAACTAGCGATCTATGAAACATATGTTCTCGGTAAGACAGAACGATACGGAAGCGAAACTTGATCAACGAGAAAGAAATTGAAAAGGGTTATGAGGTTACAGAATGAGGCAAATTATTTTTATGCATATACTATTGGATGGTTAAAAGTGGCGACGGTAGACAAGTCGGGTAAAAGTGGATGGAAAAGTTAGCAAATTCAACAGTATGCATGGGGAAAAAATGAGAGATGAACAAAAAGGTGACTGGATGGCAAAAACAGGCGCAATCACGGCCTGTAACAAAAAGCACACATTTAAGCTTCCAGAGAACCCACTCAACTAGTAGCGATAACGATTGGTCAAGCATCGTTACACCCTCTCGGAAAGATAGTGATGGCCAGGCGACCTGAAGACCCGGTTTGGTTTCCCGAAAGCGAGGTTGAGTTTGAAACCAACGACTGGTGACACTATCAGAACAAACCTTGGTAGGGTATTCCGCATTGGGCGATGACGGGACAACGATAGCATCAGTTCGCTAAATAAATAGCGCGACAACCATCGACGAGATTTGTCCTGAATGGCAGTGAGTACATGCAATAAATAGTTCGTGGCTTACAGCTTTAGGTTTCGTTGTGTTTTCCTCACTTGCAGAGTTGACATGACGCTTTCTACTTTGAATCTGGTAATTCCGGCTGTCTCCACACCTTGCACGTTAGAAACGTTATAGCAAACAGCCACGTACAAACGTGACCATACTTAGCGGAAAACTATTGACAATCCATCAAGAGACCAGATCGCGAGTCACTAAAGCTCACATAAACCACATGCAGTTAGTAAAAAGAAGATGGGTAGACTTGTTTTCACCATACATATACACGTTGTGTTGATCACTGTCACCCGAATGAACGTGTCAAAGGTGAGTAGGTCACAGAGCCAATCAGGATTGGAAGGCCAGAAGCACATTCCCAATCATATAAGCTCCGAAACAAACATCAACGAGCTGGTAAAGGGCGTGAAGAGATGAATTAGAGCCAGATTTGTAGCAAACACACAAGACATTCGCTGTCAATCCGGACTGTATGCAATAAGGCTATCAAACCATAAACAGTGGCAGATGCAATAGTCGGAGCTTAATTCAGCGACCGTGTGGTTGTTATTCGGCGTAGACATTGATGGGTACAGTTGGAGGATAAAAGTTGCCAAAAAGAACAGCGAACGCGTACTGGACAGTGAACAGTACAGGAACAACGTGATCACAGATAGGAAGATTCTTGGGTAGATAGTATAGAACAAACGGAAGTACAGGCAGATAACGGCAATTTGAATACGCCGTTTTCAAATAGATGAACTGAAGTATACAACAAAGTCAACCCAGCTTAGACCAATAAATTCGAGATGGCTTGGCAGGATTACAGCATATTAACAAATGTGCAAACGGCGGGCTATAGCCCTATCAATATGGAGAGCACCTACTTGAATAGGGGTTCTAGAAGCTGTTTGAAGAAATCAAATATAACATCGAGAGTGCGCACACATTTGGACAAAAAATAGACAAGGTCATTTAAAATACTCGATCGGTGTGTATATCACATGTACATCGTTAGCCAAACCACGTACTTTCCATTGCAACATGACACCCAGCCGGTACGGATGTTGCCTGTTTTTTTTGTCAGCATGTAACAACTTCTACCCGGACACGTGTGCCTCTTAACATTCATGATTCATTGTCTTGCTATGGCTCCAAAGCGTTAAGAGTCGTCTGGTCTTACACAAAGGTGGAGGAGCAAGTAAGCACACACAAGTCCAACTGGAGTCTAACGTAACCTGCCTGAAAAATGTACCTGAATGTGAGAAGGGCTGCAAACCGGCAGGCAACATGCGGATGTTAAAAGACAAGACTGTAACATGGAACATACCTCAAAACCGAAGTCAAGAGGATTACTACAGTACTCTCAAATCCATGGTCATGAATTACCAATGTCAGAGAGCTTCCCAGTTAACATAATTAATACTTGAGTCTGATCCAAAAATAGTCAGTTTTAGTTCAAAAATCGGACTATTTAGCAAATGGATTAGTCAAGGTGACCGAATCTGATTACAGTTTGCTATAGCTGAACCAATACAACAGTAACGAGTAGAAGAAACAATACGGACAAACTGATACTGACGACCAAAAATTAGGACATAAGAAAAACATCAAATTCATAGAATCTATATATATAAATATATTAACTAGCACTTGTAGTGAAGAAAATAGAGCTCGAAATACAAGCATACAAACACACGAACGAATGTATACTGAATACGAAGAAGACATCGACGTATAAAAATGGCGTACGTAAAAAATATCTATCATTAAATGCTGGACTAGTACAAATGCATCATAACAGTACCGTTTGTAGAAGTGAATGTGGAAGCGAACTAGACAGAAACAGCGTAAATGCTTTGCAGACTAGAGCCATTCGTTTTTATATCAGCAGGTGACGCTGGGGCACCGGTGGGAGAATAAGACTGAGGATAAGAAATGGTAAGATGAACGGAACCGGGTTTGAAGTCTTGTTTTTTTTATAGAAAAGAGGATGATACTGCGAAGTTTCTGCTGTTTAAAAAATGCACGGACTCATACTGAGTGGTACACCGATGGATCGAAAATCCAAGGAGCGAGATCGTTGGACAGCGAACATTCCACACATGCGCGAAATTGTGAGAGATGCATCACCGGCTTCACATGCAAACAGCATGACATGAACTCTCGATAAAAACAACAAACAGCTAGCAAAAATTGAAAAATGAAAATCGATTCGCTTGGAACGCCAGGATGTGAACGTACTATGTACATATGTTTACGGGAAAGAGGGTATAGTGGAAACAGGGTCTTGTGGTACAAGACCAACTTGCTGTTTGCAGAAAGAAGGTCCATAACTTGCTCGGTAACAATGGGAGTGGTATATAAAGAAGCCGATGAACGGTGAGGAGAACAGAGGATTGAGGTAGAGGGAACAGATAGGGTATAAAACAATTGGAATGTGCAAGCCCAAACTATGGTCACAGACAAGGTGTAATTAGTCTGGAAGGGTCCGGTCGTTTACGTCGGTTCTGATGTCCAAACTGTGCAACCGGATAGGTTTCATGGTGATGAGGATGATGAACTGGTTGCAGCTGAGCACCGTCCACGGTATCTAACGCGGGACCTGCCATCGTTGTACTAAACACCTGTTCACAGTTGCGAATCGGTAGCTTCTGTTCGTCAACATGTGACGAGTCCAAACAGTTCGTACGGCCCATAGAGGCAAGCATTGGTGGTCGACTTCGCATTCGGCGATTATGAAACCAATTGAGAACCTGGAATAAAAATTATAAAAGATCACCAATCCTTATTTAAGGAACCGAGAACATTCAATCAACTGAATGATATTCGAAAAGTAGGGTATGGTAACAGGGAGAAGAGTGAAGATCAAACCGCCATTATGAATGGATGGACACTAGTTGAGTGTTATGGATAATCCAATAAACGGTTGATGAGTAATATAAGGCCAGACAATGACTATGGGGAAAAGGAGCATTTGTAAACAGCGTTAACCAGATAAATGAACACTTGGAAGCACATGGTCCGTTATGGACGAGCATTTTCTGACAGTCCAGACGGACAGTACCTGAAGTTATCCTTTCAGTGGATTGTACAAAGGTGCATCGAAGTACCGAACTTTAGCAGTTAGAGTTTGCAGACTGTACTATTCTACAGTGCAACCACCTTGGGTGGCCTTCCTCAGGAGTGTTCTAATCGATTACAACACTCCTGAGGAAGGTCACCTGAGGTGGTTTCAACGTAGAGTAATACAACGTGCTCGTGACATTGTGTTGTTCCCAATCCATTTACCAACAACAAGTTGAATACAAAGCCCAAAGTGTTTGACTTCATTCGTATTAAATTTGGTGCGGATATCGTACATAGTGTGCCGACGATAATACTCTCCCATGTGGTGTTCCATAGGAAACCCACATCTTCAGCCAGAACGAAGTAGACCTATGCAAACTGGATGTGGACTTTTCACCGAGACAACGTAAGGCATTGACAGGGGAAAAGCTTATTTTAATCGCTGATGGAAAGCTATTAGACTATATCAGAAAGACCGTTTACCTTCAGACTTACAAAGTCCTTCTCTAAGAGTGCCGACAGTCAACCAACGATTGTATTCATTTTACACGTGAGGACTTCCTTCGATTTAGTTGCTCATAACATTCGTTAAAACTGTCTTCTCCGCAAGGGAGTTCCACAGAATTGTGTCAGTCTGTTAAGATCAATTTGCTCATTTCGCAAGTTGGGTGAGGGTTTATGGAAAACCGTCTTGAGCGTTCATCACTTATAGTGTTGTTCGCCACTAGTGTTTGATCTCCCATTCCCTGTCCAGTTTCGTCAACGACAACATTCTGGATGATGCGCTTGAGGAATCCAGTGAGCTTAGTGTTTGGTTTCCTCCCCCTGGTGCTAAGTTGACCAACAGGGAGTACGGTACGTGGATGATAATGTCTTCCTCACAGCCCTTCTGTCGAAAACACGTACATCATGCTGAGCAAGGTGAATGAACCGCCTGGTTTGTATAAAATAAGCTACGCGCTTCTACAGTGTGGTTCTACTTCAAGATTGCGATGTTTCCATTATTGTGTAAACTAACTAACTAACTAATCGACTATAACGATGAGCGATGACGAATTTGGCTTATGACTTCACAATCGAATACAAACTAGTCACTGAGCACGAGCAGACTAATGCACTTTACAGACTGATCGACAGACGTTACTCAACGACGGCAACGCTATGATAGCATCAGTCACAAGGGATAATGAAATCAAATGTATGATAGCTGATGTTGCCCAATAACCTCCCATCGCCGTAGACACGACCAGGGATAAAATAGCGTGCGATTCAGTCCTTCAGCGTATTGTTAGCTACCTGAAGATTAAACAGCTAAAGAAACTCGTGAATATCTGTGCATAACTTTAACCGAAACGTACCGTTGACAGTTAGCTCTTGTTTTCTGTTCTCGAACAATCAACATTCTAAAGTGACTCCAATGTGGAATGCTCATACAATCCGATCGTGGACACCATGAAACAATTGCATGGTGTCCCTCGCCTACAGCTGCCTGAACTGACCAAGCAAATAAGACGATATTGCATCCGTATACTATAACTGTGTACAAGGTTCTATGACAACCGAAAACTCCGGTAAAACCCATCTATAGTGGCGGCCTATAATACCAAATCACAATCTTCCATAAGTTTTGATTTTGACTATCCACTGAACGGACAATACTACCTCGTGTAAGCCGATGCTTCCTCAAAATGATTTGAAGTGACAATCACAAGATTGAGGACAAATTCTTGATAATGAAACAGGTTGTGAGGTTTGTGACGAAACTGGAAGCAAACATGTCCGCTCTACCTAATAACCGTCCACAAGCAAATGTACATTTCGAACGGATTGTAGACACGCTCAAGAGATCGTTGATCAGATCAACGGGGAAAAGATGTTGGCGAAACTCTTGATGTGTTTTCGCTTACGTAACGAAAAATATCTCATTTAGCCAATAATGCCAGCAACCGGCCCGAACTCCTTTTCGACGTGCAGTTCACATCGGCCACGATACGGTGTTACCAAAACAACAGCTACCTAGGGGAAGAAACTTGGGAAATAGATACGTCAACTGTGGAGTCAAACCAAAAGAGTTTTAACCGAATGCTCAAGCTCAGGCTCGTAATACACGTGGATTCAAGAGTTCCGGATGTTCAGCACGATAAATTTGCACATTCACCCACATGTCGTAGTAACAGAGTGTATCACTGTTTGGCCGTTACATTCCACATTATTTGAAAGAATGAAACGAGCCCCAAGAAGGCCAACGAAAAGCGAACGATGATTGTTCGAGGGGTATATTTTCACCTATGAAGATGAGTCGACTAATGTGGATTGTAAAAACAGGTTCACAGGTGAACATTGGTTAATACTGTTTAGCACGTCCAATACACGTGGATGGCTTTCAACAGTTTCAAATACTTGTACTGCACGGTGTTAGTAACTATATGACGTATAAGGTGACATGTATTGTGAAAAGGGCAGAATGGTTTTCTGGAATCAAGGACGACTTTGTGGAAAAACCAAAATGAGTTGATGCAGATGTACACTGGTCGTCGGCGGCATAATCACCTAAACCGAATTACCTACACAAAGTAAACAATAAATTTGTGTTTTATGGAAATTATTGAGATCAATTGTACTGATCAGTTGGTGAAATTTATGACAGCAAAATAGTCATAATTTACAATTTACATGAAAATTCTGGTAAACACATTAGCCATCTTCATGTGTTGCAAAGTATTTTAGTATTCCTGAAACATACAATCCTACATCTAAATGAATCACGATTGAATAGTGTTTAAACTATTTGCCTACAAGATACATTTGACAAAAATGTTAAATGAACGATTTCCTAACTATAACAACAAACGAAAGACATCCGCATTATAATGAATGGTTCAGAATGCTCCCAACTAGACCTGAGGTTGAATTAAGTTGGAAGTCGGGCATATATAAGTTAAGCTTGAGAAAAAGAACATTAACGAGCACTGGAAAATCAATAGGACCGAACTAACCGTTTTGTAAGTTAAATCTAATTCTCTGGCAATTTCCCGAAGCCTTTCTGAGGATGGATAGGGCTGACGAGAAAACGATGTCACTAGGGCCTCCTTCTGCTCCGGTGTGAACACGACCCGATAACGACCGGGGGACATCTTTTCGGGAGAAGAGCCTGCCAGTTTGGACATACTGTCTGCTAATTCTGTTCCACGTGCCAGCTTAGTTGAAGGTTCCGTCTTCAACGGGGTAGTGGATCGTGACACAGCTGGAATCTTGACAGGTGATTCAGATTTCGTTTTAACAAATCTCATCAGATTCGCGCTGTTTCCACGTTGCATTGCTACTGTTGCGGCTCGAGCAATGTCAAACAAACTTTGGCGTTCGTGTTCGGCCAACTGATCAATTGATTTGGACGACTCGACTGCCTCATCTGAGCCAAGTGGATCCGAGCGCATCAGTTTAGACGGTATTGTGGAACCAGTGCAAGCAAGCTGACTGGTGATGGCATCACGTTTTCGCGCACCTGGTGACCGAGTAGGATCCACAACAGATTGAGTATTCGGTCCATTATCCTGGTTGGAGATGACCTCTGAAGATGTTTGATTCAGCGACTGATAATCAGACAGGAAATTTCGCAAGCGCTCTGAAGCATAAGAAGGAAATATTTATAGCGAAAGCAAGTGGGCGAAATGACATGGATATTCAGGTTTGTTGGACGACCTGAGGTTATGAAAGAGTACACAACGTTAGTACTTACTAATGTTTACATTTAGAAAGCTCACATAATTTAGTTTGGACACATCATTGTCTGGCGTGACGTTTGGGATCACACGCGAGTCATCAAGTGTCTGGACCTGGCTCTGAAGCCGCTGCATGCAATCGAGTAGGTAACGCTGTCATCAAATAACAGCTTTGATTTCAGTAGAACACCGTTAAACTATCAGCACCTGCACAACAAAGCGCTACTATACATGGAGAGCTTACTGGACGATCCTCCAAGGTTAGCATGGATGAACATGGACTTTTCAATAAAATACAATATGGGTTTCTCAAGCATCATACTTTGCAGTAACAGCTATCAAAATGAACTACATTCAATACTAAAAATGCCGGGACTGATTTGATGTTAACGATGCAGTTATTTATAAAATGATGTGGCAGAATGAAGTGTTTGTAGTTTCCACAATGAATCCAAACGATATACAGAACAGGGTCACATTCCGAAATGCTCGTTGTCTATCTGTCAAATGCCATCCTGGAAACAAGAACAACTGATGTAAAAACAAGGTGAGTTAGCGTAGAAATGTACTGACTGCCGACAGCACACAGAGCTTTACAATTCACATGAGAAATTTTTGGTTTGTAATGCAAACAACCGGGGGACATCAGGAAAGTCCGGTACAAGCGGTTTAAAGCGGCCAGCTACCATTGATCGGGTGATCGTGAATAGTCTGCTACAGGAAGATGTCAAAGAATCACTTGATCTCGCCCGCCAGGGAAGCTGGTGAAGCACACCGATTCAGTTTTGGGAAGTGCTTTGCTTCAGTTGTTTCACTTTACTTAGGAACAGGAAACAACTCATGAGTTCAAGAATGCCCCACTTATGCCTATGTCTGAAGTCGAGGGTAGCAGAAAGAAAACAGTTATCAAGCATCAGTCTGTTGATTAGTCCTAAGAAGGTTTTTGTATTTCTAGTTAACCGATTTAACGCCCAAGTTTTAAACACAAACTTTCCTGAGTCAGTACGATTGACACGAGGTCCGCTACTCGACAGATCCAGGAGAATTAACATGGACGCAACTGTCACTGCATACACTTTGCATGAATATCACCAAGTTGTTTGATTCCTTGGGACGTCGTGGACGGTGCATAGTAAATTTAGATGCCCAAGTAGATTCCTTGAATTAAGTAAAATGTATGTGGGAATGAAAACGAAGGTGCAACCGTATGAATCGACCTCCAATGATTTTGGCACTACCACTGGTACAAAGCAGGGTTGTGTCTTGCCTCCGAACCCAAGTTAGCTTATACTTGACTGTGGTGTCAATAAATGTTATTAGGAATTTGGAATATTGTGTTCAGGATGAATACGGCTCAAATGGTCGTCTGCTGAATACCCGACATTTCGGCGTTCCAAGCCAGTTACCTATTCCGACTATCTGCATACTGATGTTAACCAGTGATAGTGCGCTATTTGCACACAGTGAAGAGGAACAGTGACGCCTGGCCTTGACTTTTGTGGCTGTGCTATCCACATTTGGTTTGCAGATCTACACAGATCTACACTTTCTTGCTTTCATCCTTCCCCAAACGGAGTTGTTGCGTCTACTCCTGCTTACTGCATTGTGGATACGTGTAAACACTTTTACCTCTTGGGTAGCAACCTGTCGACAGATCTGTCCGTGGGTCGTGTTTTGCGAGCTCTATGCTTCGGACGTCTTGAAAGATGTGTCTGGAGATGACAGCAAAGCTGCCTGTTTACCGTCCAATGGTGCTATCCACGCTATTGTAGAGCCGTGAAACCTAAACATCGGTAACTGAGTCGCTTCCACACGCAATGTCTAAAGAACATCTCGGGTATCCTGCTGTTGGACATGGGTTCCGAACATTGAAACATTTTGGCGAGCAGACACGGACGATGTTCAAACCATGGTGACAATCAGTCAGCTTCGTTGGCTGAGACGTCCGCAAGATGATTAATGGAAGGATTCTACAGTAGTCGCCGTACGACAGCTAAAAACAAGTTATCGAAATCTCAGTGATCAGCACCTGCGATACCGGTGTTATCCAAACAAGTCTTCCGCGTTATAATATCTACCTTGGATCATAGAAGGACGTGACCATGAGCCAGAGCATCTGAAGTAATACGATCTGGATGGATGTCCGAAAGTTTGGTGAGCGACATTTGTGCGGTCGTGAATTCAAGGGCGCTGTATGCAAAAGAACTATAGATGCCATAGGTTGTGGGGACGTGATTATATGACGTTGTGGCGTATGCGCGGGCGGTCTCGGATAAACACGTCATCAACATACTCACAACGAACACTTAACGAAGACGACGGGCACGTTAAACGCAAGTGAGTTGAGTAAATATACTTCCTCGTTCGCGTTAACCAAAGACACCTGTTGTTTGGTAAACCATCCGTTATTACGCCACATGGGCGTTAGGGAATACGCAAACTGGTAAACGTTATCCGGGGTCTAATAACACAGTTGTGACCTCATCATAAGTTTCAATAACGCAGATGCATTCGAAGAAGGTATATGAACATCACAATTATTTCCAGCGAATCGCGTTCGAGGTCAAACATGTGGCTTTTTGAGAAATTAGGCTTTGTCCTTGGTCTCTGCTATGGATGATGATGAACGAATCAATGGTAAGGATGAGGGGGATGTAGGATCCAGGTAACATTGCAACAACATTTTAGAAGGCGGAAAGGTCATATCAATGATGAACTGAAAACTTCAAACTGTTTAGGACGCTTCGGTCTTTTAAAGGAACCCCACATATAAGCACAATGCCGTCTGCTTGTTCCAACTCTCGAAGTCTAACAACTGGCAATAAAACCACATCATAATATTCGTGGTCTGTTAAAGCATACTCAGAATTTCTTGAAACAAGGAAGGTAGGCGATAAACGATGATCCAGAACAAAGCGGAAAGCTCCTGAATCAGGGCTGAAACGAAGCCGGAGGAAGTCGAACCGAGCCGAAGACCTTGCAGTCTGTTAAGAATCTGGTCTCAAGTGAAGTTCCTAGTTCCATGGATTGAGAAACGGTAACAGACCAAACAGCACAAATGTGCTCAATTATTGGAAGCTCTCAATTAAACATCATAAATGTCCTTGCAGGTTACGGAGGAGTTGGCGACACATTCACACCTGGCTTCCTGCTGCTAGTCATTCGGATAAGATGGACAAGCTTTTGAAAGTTTCTGACAGCAGCAACTTCTAGTTCGATGGCACCCAAATTATTACTTTTTTTGAGTCTGTTCCAAACACACCTGCTATTTGAGGCTGTCAAATATAGGATCAAAAGGAGGACGACAGTCTTTGTTTCAGTCCCATGTACTCCCAAATACAAAACAATCACAAAACCATATACAAGTCAAATTTTCAACTCTCTGGTTGGTAAGAACAACGTAATATATGAGTATGAACCTGGAGAGTGCAGAACCGTCACTGAATGGGACAAATTGCTATGCGACAGAGTGTTTCCAACCAGCTATTTGGACGGTCGCACCATCTTCAATGCAGCAAGTGTAGTCTCTTGATCTGGAGAAATTTTCGTCTTCATAACCTGTATCCACGCTGCCGTCTGACCTCCTCGGGATCCACTTCGGTCAGCAGCATCTTCATGGCTTAACTAATGTAGACGGTATACTTATTATTACCTTAGTCATTGATTATGAAATTAGAGCTTCTCATATTTGGTTTTCTTCAGGTTTAGAAAGCTACCACATAAACCACGTAACATGAAGTCACATATAAACGACATACTATCATGCCGCCTACAGTTCGGCAGGACTGGCCACCGTAAGCAGATTTGAACCTACGATTGAGTGAATTTTAGTACAGTGTCGTTATTACTAAGCTAGTGTATTATAAGACTCGAGGGTAACTTGAACACGATGGTAAGACTCAATTGAACTACTCGAACCTAGAGTGAAACATATAAATGCAGATTTGAAATTCAAGGTTGACAAAACTGAACACAGGTATGAAAATCATAAATGGACCACATGCATCAGTTTTGCAGTCAGCAAGGGTAAGGTCAAAATGACCCAGGGGTCAGTAAGTCAAAACGGTTAAATATGTGCTCAAAAGTACGGCAAGTACGTATGATTAGATATAGAAACGGTCTCCGATGAAGATATCTGGTTATTACGCCGCATTGAGCATCAGAAAACTTGTAAATAACGAGCACAGTCATGATGAACGAAAAAATGGTGACTCACGTCGATGATTCGCCTGGGCCAATTTGATCGATTCTGCCCGATCAGGTTGTTGTAGCCAAGTGTACAAACGCAAATAGGCCAATCGTGATCTGGGTGAGAGTGCATCCCATTGTCGTGGTTTGTTCAGAATATCACTCACAGACGCTTGGCACATGCCAAGGACCAATTCACCAAACATACGCTGAGAAACATTCAGCTCCCGTAGATGCTACATTGATGAACGAATGAGACACGTTTCAAAGACGGGCAAAAATAGTGTTAAAGAACTACTCACAGCTGCAAACGATCGTGTACATTGATAGGCTAGGTAGGGTTCTCAGTTAGTAGTGACAAGGTCGGTAGATCAGAGTTTAAGAGCGTGATGGGTACTGTTTGTTACCAACTTTGTGCATGTCTGTGATGCACGTCGACTGCCCAAAGAGGTTACGTGAAAAAGTTGTTCACGACAGTTTTTCTATCTGTATGCTTCACACAGCAATGCCACTCCTCTGAGTGTTATGACAGGACAAGCAGCCACATATATACAGACAGTCCACTCTGCCTCAAGGCACAAGAAGAACGAAACGAACAGTTACATAACAGTTCAGTCACATTTATCATAGTTTCAGTCAACTCCAAGTGGCGTAAAGCAAGGACAAATTGGACAACAGTAAAAAATCATTCATATGGCGGGTAACAGACGCAACAATACGCGGTCAAGATAACGCGTTAAGGCTTTTCAAATAACTGCTCAAGGCAGACAGCCGCAGACGGCATGCCATTTTGGTCTGATAACTCACATTCCATTTTCGTCCGTTTTATGGGGCCGTACTCTCCGAGGTTTGCGAATAGGATGGCATGCGCAACACCTGATCACATCAGACCGGCTTAAATATCAATATTTTCTAGGTGAGAGTCTACAATTACACCACTTGCTCACATCATTTGGGTACTCAATGACCAATACGACTGATATAAATCAAATAGTTACAACATGCCTCACTACACACGGATAGATAGGAGATTTGGGCAACTTTAAGAGTAAAATGTCTATGCCTAACGTTCGACGATACGCATTCGATTAACTATTCGTGATCAACTATCACCTTTGAACGGAACGTCAGTCACAGTGAGGGTACAGACAGAATACCCAGCGACTATTGCATACCCATAAGACTTCTCAGTAGTGGTGCTGTTTGAGCAAATCAAAGCCCCGCATAAATTCTGACATAACTCAGGAAAATCGCAGAGAACGCCCAAAATTACGGTTCGTGAGGTCACGACCGCCAGTCACAATTACGCTATTTAAACTTTTGTGGGAAGATGAAAAGATCACGACAAGTGAAGTGACTGTTACTAAAATAGTGACTCATCATTACCGCGTTACAATGACAGTTCTACAGAACCCGGAACCTTCAAAGAAGACGTCCAGCTGCAGTCACAACATGTATAACTGCTAGTGTTATTCGGTTAGGCGAATTCAATGCAGTTTACTCTTGTGAGGTACTCGTGAACAGACAGTACATATGGTCGTCGAGAGTGCGATAACTGTCGGGAATTCACAAATGCCGACTGCTTGTTGTAATTTTCTCTATTCAACTTTGTCTGTGACCAGGAAAATATTCACTTCCTTACCGCTGTTTGTAACACTCGTCCACTAACGTATATGAATTGATTTTATCTTCGAAATATGGTAAAGGCACACATATTTGAGCTTACTGTGGAGTTTACTCGACTATTCAGAACAACCCAGCATCAACAGAAATCAGAATTCCCATCACATACATAACTCCTCAACGTTTAGGGTTCGTTATCTGCCAGCAAAAGTAAATATCCTCAGGTCTTTCGAGGAATGATTTTCAAAACAGTCTCTAGATGCCACGGACTGACGATCAGTCCACTAACAATGTAGTGACTACGAACGTCGAAGCATCAACGAAATATAAAACATGGTCCACGAATTAAAGTTCAGCACTCTAAGTTGATGGGTTACATTTCTGACTGTGCTAAGTTACGAAACTCTCAATCCAAAAATCAAGCCACACGTAAAACTCATGGAAAAACGGAACGTACATTTTTTACCCGAGTAGACAGGTCAAAAGTATCGAGGGGCGAAATGCAATCAGAGAACTGTTTGAGTTGACTTGCTGTCAATTGCTGATAGTCGATCGTTGAAAGCAATTTCAGGGTGGAATCGTCCATTGTTTTGGAATTATAGGTCCGGTTCAAATTGGTAGCGCTACAGTTAGTTACCGTCGAGGGAACGGTCTTGACTGGCATGTCAAATGAGTTGCCAGATTGAGAGAAGACAATCAGGCCAGGCTCACTTGAGAACAGGTCACGCGGTGGATTCGGTGGACATGTGGTATCCATTTGAGCTTGTTGCGAACAGGACACCACAGCTAAAATGAACGACAACCATAAGCACACCGATTCAATAAGACAGAAACCTATCAATGAGCTGATTGTGTAAATGACTCAGTAAAATGAAGACTCACCATTAACAGTGTCCAAACATGAGGAGACGACTGAGTTAGAAGACGCATCATTCTTCGGCTGGTTACTCACAGAAGTCGATGTGTTGGCGTTAGCAGCTGCAGCCAACAAAATCAGGGTTTGTTGCAACGGGGACATGAGGTTGCCTAGTGGTTGAGGCAACACGGGCATCGACATTCTGCCGAGCGATACGAGATTGGGAAGTGGTGGACTAGGTACTGCTAGGTTCAGCTGTGACACAGAATTGACCGCAGACACTGCGGTGCCAACGGACACAGTTGGGGTCAGTATGGGCAGAGAAGTGACCTGATTCAATGAAGCGGGTTGATTGGATGGATTTACAGACTGTGGTATTACTATACTTCTCTGATGAGCGAGACTTAACAACGGATCCGGTATATGACCCAGCTGAACAGCCGTGATGGGCAGTGTGATATGTTCGCCACGGGGAGTAACAATGCTGAATGTCCTTGGACCGGACTGCTGAACAGTCAACAATTGAAGCTGAACAAAATTATGGAGAATAAAGTTTGTCTAACATACAGAAATGATGCCACTGTAACATCTAATACTAAATGGGTTACAAGCGATGAAACTGGTTAAACTGAATTCTTTTATGCACTGCTAATAACACTTTTAAAACTGCCTTTGTCAATATCGTTGCAGAAAGTGGCTCGACAAACAGCATGAACTGACAAGGATCAAGCTCGATTGTTCATGTGCAAGTATGACGCTTGAACTGGCGATCCTATCGAGACAGAAATACCCACAACTACTATCTAGTCCGCGCCTAACTGAGCGACATCGGTGACAGTTTCGATCGTCTGAGCGAGGGGCGGTGAGGTCGGAAAGAAAGATTACGAATTTACACTAAAATACTGTTCGAAATATACATGTATCTAGTTGTGAGCGAAAACACTACCAATTATCAAACCAGTTAGGTAGGGGACGAACACAAGATAAAAATAATAACTTTGGCAGTTAAGAACAGTGAGGTGATAACGGAAATCAGTATACTATATGTAGTTGGCAACATCCGATTCGGATTAGCTTTTCACAGCGACCGAAGGAAGACTGCTCATAACTCTCACTATAATCTATTTACGTCGCAACACTTATCCACCCACTCACATACACTAGGTATCCAGTATAAACTCAAAGAAACTAGATCAGGACACGTGTGAGTTGAGGACCTTGTAATCTAGCTGGTAAATGCTAGTTAGTCAGATAATAGTGAAGGAAAACTTGTGTCTCTCTCTCGGGAACAGAGTGAAAGGAGTCAGTTCTAAACTGGAGAGAAAGATGTCGAAGTTACAAGGCGAGAAGCATTTCCATATAGGTATACACCGGTACACTGTACACAGAACTAGGGAAAGAAGCAGCAATACAAATTTAGACCAAGATATCAAACAACGTACAATGAACCAACAAAGCTGAGAGAATGAAAACATAGCAGACCAACGCAAATCGAGTCTCCGAAAGGAAGTGTGGGTGATTCATCAGATGATGAAGGTCGCTGAGCAATACGAATGAAAACAATTATACATACATATCTATATATAGATATACTTCACTAACAAAATCGGGTATGTGGTCTTGTCCCGTGTTCAGAATGGTTTGAGGGGCAGTATGTCCCATAGTACCCGCGACCGACAAGGGAATTTGTCCAATTATCCCACGGACCGGTGGTGCAGCTGACGAGCAAGGCTCAACAGCCTTAGGTACCCCCGACCAGAGCGACTGAGCGACGCTAGTGGACATGACCACAGGCGGAGCTGGAAAGACGGTTGGGACGGATTGTGTGCAGCGAGCAGCAGATACGCTCGTTGGAAGTTGTGCGATCGATATATGTTCATTGGTGCTATCAGACGGAGAGCTAGTGGAGGTCGGTGCATTAACGTTGGCACTAGTGAGAGACGTGACGAGAAGTGGATTCTGGAAAATAATAAGCAAGGCGATGTGATTTAGCAAACTTTGATGACAAGAAAGACATGGTGGATGAGGCTAATGTCTGACGTTATATACGCGCCACTCCACACAAGCTTCAGAACGACAAAAAAGATAAACTTCTGTAGTAAACCTTTTGCCCCATCAACACGAAGCAACGAGGTTGTCACTAGAACTGCGCACAGAACAACAGTGACTTGCATATTCAGCGATAGCGGAGACCGGATAGAGAAATCTTTGACTGTTCATTTGGTCCACTGAAATCAGCGCGAATGTGTATATAACAATAAGCGTCAAGTTATTAGTAAGCTCATGCTACCGGTAAGTCAAGGTTGACAAGCATGCGAATCGGTCATAATTCGGTCAGTTTGCAAGTTGTCGGGCAGAACATCAAACAAAGATTAAATGAGTATTCATATGCACGCTTTAACTTAGAATCTACCAACACTAATCTTCTGAGTACTTTTGTCCTGCTGTTTTGGCACCAACAACCAACAGAACTGACCTTCACAGTAATCATAATATGTGAGTCGGTTCGATGTACTTCGGTACGCGTCTCGTCCTCTTCCACCTTTGAAACACGTCTGGAACGTCCTGTAGACTCCGCACTGGCAGTTCGTCGCTTCCTCACACCGCTTTTAATCCCGTTCTCTTGATGTACATCGACTACTTGGATGATTTCTTCAGATTTTTCCTGAGCCATAGCAATTCTGGCGGCGGACAAAATGTCCTTGATTCGCTTTTGTGTCTCCGTGTCCAATGTTGAAGGGAATCGACGAGAAATGCCAGCTTCAATGGAAATGCTTGTCCCCGTCTCGTTTGAAATTGGTTCGTACGGGTCAGCTGTCGAAACAGTGGCGGGCTGCGTGCACTCGAGTGGATTTCTCTTTGTCGATTCTGAGTTCCCGTTTAACAAGTTAGTAGAATCCACAATGGGTGCAGAACTGAATGAATTCGGAGATACGGAGGCTTCAAACGGGGACATAGGTGCTGGTTCACCGGATAGATACATGTCTTCGAGAACATGTTCACTGATAGGAGTATCGCCTGTGCCGGACAAAGTCCAAGGAGAAGCACCATTCGATTGAACAGATCGAGCAACCGATGTCAGAGACGAGGTGTTGGTAGCATCTAAAAACAAATGATTAACGGAGATGTTAGTCCGGCAAAAAAAAGAAGAGGTTGTGGACAAAGTACGCGGCAGATATATTGGTCTCAAGGTTAAGAATCACCTTATTAGAGGTGCGATTTCTTCGGAAAACTATAACATAAAAAGTTCGGACATGAAGAGGACCTCTCGAGGATTCTAATACGCAAGCTATGTTGAGACTCCCGAAATTGTAATGTGGTTCAAACCGCTGTCCATAATAATGAGAGGGAGGAATAACAAAGAAAAGCAGTTTCAAAAATATACATGGGGAAATTGGAAGAGTATATGAACGATTGTGACTATTTGTTAAGTCGGAAAACCATTCTGCTATGAACTCATTTGTTTAACCAACTGACCCACTAAATGTTAAGCCGATCGGAACTTATTGCTGGCTTACAAGTATGATCCCGCAGAGTAATTGCCTCTACTACGATGAGAGATTTTCTACGAAAATACAGTTTTGCACGACCTAAAAAACTAACTGCATATTAAGTCACTCGCAGGTGTGAGGTTCTAACTTCTCATATAAACTGAACATCACCCGCCATTGATCGTAGCTGTCGCATTCCCACAGACTTTGTAGTCGGTCCATTTCTAAAAGAAGCAGTAGACTCGAGTTTCGCCTTCGTTAAAGCTCGTCAGTATTGCATATCCTTGCCAAGGCCGAGCATTACACACAAGCGAACGTGGTTGAGCGTTCACAGATGATGATTCAGTCGTGTCTAATTTGAGGTCAATGGTGCAGTGGTCAACACGGTTGCCTCATGAAAGCGTGACCGGAGTTCTAGTCCCGGCAGTAGCAAGGATATGTAGCACTGACCAGCTCTAATAAGAGCGAAACGCGAGTCCAGTGCTTCTTGTCGAAAGGGGCCGACTGTAAAGTCCATGAGAATGCGACAGTTGCGATCAATTGTGGGTGATCTTCAATTTATGTGAAAAATCAAAATCCCCAGCTACTCATCAGTTCTAACTTCTCTTACATGTTGCACGGGCGACTACAATGCTGTGAGATTAAGAATCGATCCATATTCAGTGACTAGGACGATTCGAAATGAATTTTCACGAGATCTAAATTGAATGCTACTGCTATTGTAAATTGCAATTATTGTTCAGCGATTTAAGTGAGCGCGAGCCCTCCAAAATTACAGACGGCATCTATCCAATATACTCGACGTGAACGCAAAGTTACTTGATTACCTCTTGGTTTTATTAAATTCTTGGCAAAACAAGTAGGCGCTTAACAATTGTGGGCGAACGATCGGTGACTGAACAAATTTATTTTTAACCTAGTGGCAGTCTACGCTGTGATCTTCGGGGTACACGCTGGCAAACACTGTCATTTTACTTAACATGGACTAATTCATAGAAACAAAGATGTGTACAACCGCGATGCGAATAGGTCAGGTTTCCCAAACGTCAAGCGGAACATATTCCATTCAGACAGCAAACATCCATACCACCTCAAGCTGACAAGACAATTCCGAGATAGATGAATAGGCTCACAAACTTCTGAAAATTGCTCGAAGTACACAAGTTAAGGGTGGGAGCGATTTAGGGATGAAGTGGCATACAGTGCTCTGAAGGTGCGAGGCACACTTCGTACAAACCAGAACAGTCGATCTACTTAATCAGGATGTCTTCGATCTGAAAGGTAAGTAGAACAAAAGTTATTCACAAACTCTATGTTCACAAGTTCATCGATGCGGAGCAACTCGGATTCCAGATCAAATTCATCCTTTCGAAATGTAATCTACCGGTGAGGCACTCAACAAAAGAACATCAAAGTGGGCCAATCGGGTACGGAAAAAACGCATTTTGATATGTAGACGATAAGTAGTGGGAATCTGGACACAGTTCTTGATTGACGCAATCTCATGGGGGTTTCATCACCATAGGACAAATGAACCACGTTTCATAGAATCCAGTACGATACTGGAAGCATACGATAACCCACCAGATGTGAGACATTGGATATGAAACAACATCAGAGGGTCACACTTTCACAGATCCGATATGAATTCTCACAATACGGAACACTACGCATGAAGATGATCTTGGATTACAATGTACGGTATCTGGTTAGGTCTTCAACTTAATTAAAAAAAGACACACTGTCGTCTGACATAAAAGGCAGGATACTGGCAGATTGCTTAAATTAGACTGGCACAGCTTACAACAGTTGGAGTTAGGACCCAAAATCGTGGGTTTGGTAATCAACGTTGGCGTTATTGAAAAGCCGCGAGAGCTGTAGTGTGGAAGGTGGACAAGGATAGCATGGGTTCATCTACTCTAAAAATTTGGAACCCACGTTCACCTGAAGGAATGTAGTAGCTGGTCTGCTATTAGGAGACCACCCAAACTGAAACGTACAAATTGAAAGTAGGGAACGTGTGCCAAAAACTAAGTTTCAGTGGGAATAAATCTGAGAAATCTTAACTAGCAGAACACAAAAGCTTGCCAGAAACGGAGATGGAGGGAGTGAAAAACGGGCGAAAAATGCGCATGAACAAACCTTTTAAGCAATTGATCTTCGAACCCTGGAGACCTAGCAACCAGTTGTACATTCTTTCGTAAGTTGTACGCGCGTGAGGAGTGAGCTGAGACCATGGCTTTGGTTTGCGAAGCAGGTCGCTTATGGTTTTCTGTCTGATTCCATCCAACTCACGGCTTAATCTGCGTTGAGAGACGTTCAAAGCGAGCATGCTATTACGTACCGCCTCAACCAACAGAAACGTGTCAAACTGCTTGCTAGCTGAAAAAATGTTTCTGGCTTCGAGCGTTTCTGTTTTTGATTGGATTAGTTCAGGGTTGAGAGTAATTGGAGATGTCTCGTTCAGAGTGGGCAAATGGGTTTCATTGTCCGTGACAGAGGTGAACGTAGATGGAAAGAAATCATTTATCTCGTAGGGTAAATTTGTGTTGGATGCAGTGGAATCGCGGACTGCACCACTGACCGGGACGTCAGCGGATGAAATATCCGACATGTTGGTTGCCGCGGGTGAGTACGAGAAGGTGGGCAAAGTCATGTATGGTGCTTGGGTGTGAAGCGTGCTGACCTTCGGATTGACTAGAATGACGGGAGGGTTGAGGAGTGATTCAAGGTGAGTACCGAGGAGTAAAATCATTTGAATACGACCAGCAAACAACGAATCCACTTAAAATATTAATTTTAAATTTGTCGTGAAAATGCATTGAACTAAAAGATCATGACGGCGTTTCCCTAAAAGTGACTGATTAATCAGTAAGAACACTGTCTGAACTGACAGTAAGTGTGAGCCAGTTTGATTGAACAGACTAATGAAAACCACGAAGCAGATATTCAGCTCATATTTTTTACAAACATAAAAAGATTACCTCTTACACAAATTCGTCCCAGTGGTAAAATCCAAAACAGAAAAATGGAGTAAATAGAAGCCAGAATGAACCACTGGCAGGGCCAAGCATTGGAATGCAGGTTAATTTGTCCTCGAAACGAACGTTCAGTAATCACTCACCAAGTACGCACGACCTATGTTGGTAGCGTGATGACGCCAGGATGCTTGGAAGACGTCAAACGCTTTAACATCTCAAGGGGATAGACAACCAGCAACAATGGTGAACTATCTTTCGTTTACGTGTCGGTCTTTACGCACTGTTGTGACACATCTGTTAGCCGGTCGTTTCACGCTGTTTAAGCGGTATTAGTGCGCGGAAAAATGGGCTACTTCATGTTGGAGGGCAGCGGAATTTCGGTGAACTAGTTGGTATAAGCGAATATATTTAGTATGTTCGTCTTTACAGGAAAGTATATATCTGGTGATCCTACTAAGCAGGTTGATTTTCATACGTTTCGCTGACTTACAAACCGTAGCAGTGGCACTTACAGTGGGGTGATGCCTGTACAGAGGATCATCACAGACAGCAAGTCATCAGTGGTTCTTATTGATGCTTAAGTGCCACACAACCATGAAGAAAAAAGCGAGCCTTGACCAGGAAAAAAAACACAAGGGAGAGGACCTAATTACGTTTATATTTAAACATTCAGTATCAAGGTGCCTACACCTTGCAAACAAACAACCGAGCTGTAAGTGAAAGTACGGCATCATCAGCATGACATCTTCCTTACGGTTTTCACTGCCCCATTCACTTTACAGACAACGTCAACATTCACGCCACTGAGTCTAATTATTCGCCATTTCACCTAACGTCTCTAACCACCGACTCTGTTAATCACGAGATTCTCTGCACGGGAGACGACCCCGACCTACAGTGGCCAACCCCTTCGTGAACGATTTCATTTGTCTACGCCAGGTCGTCGTCTGTCCGCCTCGCATCTTGCGCCAATCGGCCGCAGCGTCGGCAAACAGTGGTCGGTGTGGCAAACGACTAGCTGGCATCCTTAGTACATTATCTAACCATC